>CM068871.1:7500-152500 GCA_035149815.1 Branchiostoma lanceolatum
TCAGTCCATAACGGATGTGATTCGGTCATCTATCAATTCGCAACTTAACTGAACTAAATCTTAGCCTCCTTCGCAGACTTCCTAGAACGGCGGCTTATATATTTGGGCGGGGGGGGGGGGGGGACACACAAGGGAGTTATGTAGCCGAGGGAGCTGTGTAGCCGAGGGGTGACCGCCGTCCTATCAATATTGATAGGACGGCGGTCACCCATCGGCTACACAACTCCCTCGGCTTCATAACTCCCTTGTGTGTCCGCCCCCCCCCCCCCCCAAATATATAAGCCGCCGTTCTAGGAAGTCTTCGAAGGAGGCTAACTAAATCTTAAATCGTCGATTTTTCTGTACCACTAACCCTAACCCTTTTACAAGTATATTGATCAATCAGTGACTTTAAAAGGTAACGAGATACGCACCCCCAAATTTTCGATTTCTGCTGTTAGGTGTGGGAACCGTGTATTGGTACAAAACCGGTATTTCTTCATTGACCGGTAAAAAAGAACGGTTCGGAAACTTGTTGGATGCAATTCCTTGATTTATCGCTTCACTTCTTCTTACTTTCTTTATTGTATTGAAGGTTGCAAATGTGGATATCTTGTTATTTTTTGCCCGCCTTTTTTCTGCCCGCGCGCACAAAATTTGGAGCCATCAGAGGATGTCATCCATTATATTTACTTGCTGAGGCCTTACAGCGGTGTTGTATCGGTAATTGGAGTGTTTTGTGCCGAGTATATCCTGTAACATTGCAAGCAGCCACACAAGTAAAAGTGTTAAAGACCATGCTTGTACTATAAAATCACCCAATAAATTCGGCTAACGTAAACTACCAGGGTCAGTCTGCTACTGACTGCCGTGGTGTTCACATGGGTGGAGGCCTGGCTAAGACAGTCACCACCACCAAAGATACTCTAAAAAACTTTAAAAATTTAGAGATAACAGGTAAGGAAGGAATTGATGTATGATTATACATGAAGAAGTTATCTTTATGTAACCCAGAATATAAATGACAACACTGGCTAAAATACCATGATCTGTTTGGTAGTATAGGTAAAGACATTGGCCAGCAGTTCATGTTCAGTTCTGCCTTACAAGTTCCACAGAGGTCCAGTCTACACATTTATATAACTGGCTTTTAGAATAACATGTAGGTACCACAGCTGCAAGTCATACTTGTAGACACACAACTATCAGACATTTGAATTCAACTGTGAGGAGGACATTTCCAAGTTGCAATTATACAGTTAGACACTTTGAAACAACTTTGACAGGCTGATTTGAGAGTTTTTATTTGAACACAAGGTTGATTTTCTAAAAACTGAAAGTTGTTTTGACTATGTAACTTTGTTACAATCATTCTGTGTCATTCTGTATGGTTTCATAATGTTACTTTGAAAACCAGTAGAAAAAAATATTTGAATCTTGTTCACCAGTATTATGCTAATCTTCTCCTGCCTTTGTTTCAAGCTGGAGTCAGTCTGGGATTTTTACGTGTTTATGTAGTTATGGGGGCCAATCCACCTTTCAAACTGCAGCAAGGCCACAGTGGGAAGCACTTCCTAAATTAGTTTATTGGATCTGTCCCCAGGGTTCAGAAAAAGGATTTTTAACAATGTTTGTTGTTGTGTACTAAGTTAACATTTCCAAGCCGAAGAAACTGATGAACAAATAAATGTTAGAAAAACTGATCAACAATATCAACAACATAAGGTTGATTACTGTTATATCTACTTATACGCACTGTTACGGGATAAAATGCGAATCATCTCACGCATCCAAAGTAAAGACATATCACTGCAGCAATTACAGATAACCCTATTCATGATACTTAGCTGATGGTCCGACGTCTACAAAACGATCACCGAAAGTGACATACTTTAGCAACGTACGCACACCTCAACTTAACATTCAACGACGCATCCTACTTATATTTCAGCTGCGATATCGTAACAACTGATAACATTGGCCCATTTCTTCCTTCGGGCAGACTCTCATTATCTAAATTTTCATCTTACACTGTTACTGTGTAAAATAGACAGCGTGGATCATCACACGCAACCTAGCAGGCAATATGCCAAGTTACATACTAATGCAGCAACAGGAGAGTGAGTTAGAGATGGAAACGTGCACACAACTCCATTTACGATACACCTTAGTCGGACAAAAATAACACGCCTGCTCATGGTGTCTGGCAAGATAGGGTGCATTTTACAATATTAAATTATCGATAAAAGCAGTAACAGTGTTAAAAAAAGACAATGTGTATCACCACGCGCAACCTAACAAACAATATGCCAAGTTACACACCAATGCGACAACGGGATCGTGAGTTCTAGCTGCCATCGTGCAACATCAGTTCTAATATTCTATCAGGAGGTTACCCTCCTTCCCGAAACAAAAAAAGGGAGGAAGAGGTGAAAAATTAGTGGCCATGCGCAGGTGACATTCGCGCGTACGCTTTGCTTCTGTTTGGTCCTTGTCCTACGGTCGCGTCTTTACCACCCATATCTTAACCCGGACAGAGGGCAACGTAACGCGGGATTTGGTACTGTCCAAAATTCACCCTGACGACTGTACAGAGTTATGGCACTGTTGATAAAATAAATTATTCATCGCTATTCGTCATTTCCTAGTTGTTTTCAGTACCCAGCATAACAGCAACATTCCAGCTATTGAACATCAGGATTTACGCGATTTGATGTTGATTAAGGGGCATTCCTTTATCTTTCTGAGATTCATTTCCTCTTTAGGGAATTGCCTGTAGATGTTCGGAGACGGAGACGTCGAACACAACGGCACATCCCTTGTCCAGAAGGTTTCTGGTCAAGATCTAGAGGACATAAAAGCAAAAGCATGACGAAGTGTTACTATCAACATACACGTATTTGTTTTTTTTTTGGGGGGGGGGGGGACACACGTCTTTCTTACGAAGCCGTGCTACATAGCTACGAGGTCGTGCTTAAGTCGAGGCCTTAATGAGTCAACCAGTTCAAGTCTTAACTAAATCAACATTGTAGGGAGCTAAAACACAAACACGGCGGAAGCGAATAGACCAGTCCACAACAGGCGCTGCCTTCCTCAACTGAACATGGTATAAAGACATAAAGATGAGTCTTTAAGGGTTTGTGTCGAGTAAAGCTGGGCTTCATAATCTATCACCACGGGCAAAAAGTTGTTTCAAGCAAAACACGAAGTCTCAACAGCGCGTAGAAGCTGTCTCGGGGTTGTGTATCAACTCACACTCTCAACAGCGCGTAGAAGCTGTGTATCGACTCACACTCTCAACAGCTCGGAAAGCCTGTGACGACCGGAAAGCGCTGTGTTTTTTTTTTTTTTGTAGGAGTGCTTCCTAAGTCCGCCAGCGTCCTCCAAAACACGCTTCGAGTAGGCAAAAATGTAGCTGTTCAACATTTGGCCTTCAGGGACAATCTGTTTGTTTTAACAGGGTTCAGAGTTCACCCCCTCTCTTTGACGTATCAAACAAAACAGCAGACCCGCATTTCCCGGGACCACAAGATGTGTTGAGTTCGATTGTTCATAAACCGTAATTAAAGCCTTTTGAGACGGTATGTACGCATTGGAAAGGTGATAAATCTCCCTTAGGGATGACAGTCGTACGTGCACAACTGGTATGCGGTTAACCACATGCGTTTTTGCGCTGCTGCGATGGTGTATTGTTAAAACTGGGACACCAGCAGTGGTTAAGTCGGGATTCCGGGCCAATGAATTTTATATTGAGCGCATAATGACGCCTGTGACCGGTTTCTTGCGCGATCATATGTGGATGGATCTCGTCATTTTGAACCGCTACGTCGGTCTGTTCCGGCATGTTCTGTAAGGATCTTGCCACATTCGTCGCACGGCAGAAGTACGGCAGCAAAATGGGTATCTGTATCTGTATCTATATAGCCGGTATAACCGCCATTAGGCGTAACACACCAGCACAGGGTACTCCTGCAATTGTCGCGGAAATGCCGTGACATCTTAGCTGTCTGTCGCGGAGATGCCGTACGAATCTCAGCTGTCTTGTGACGAAAGAGGTTGTCTTAGATCGGTTTATACGACAAATGTGACCGCAGCTGAACAAGGAAGATTTATAACGCGCCCATCCCGCCTCGTCACGCACGGTGGCATTCCGATCCGCCGCCTGAGCACCCGTAATTTTGGGGAGGAAGGCGGGTGGGCGGGTCTGCCTTTTGTTTCACTCGGGCAGCCAGCAGACACGGGCGGTTAGTTAGACGCCGCCACTCCGCTGCCAGCCAGGACCTCCATATTGTTCCACTCGGGCAACTGGCAGACACGGGCGGCTAGTTAAAGTTGCCACACCGCTACCAGTCAGGACCCACCCACTGTATCACTCAGACGGTCAGACACGGGCTCTCTGCTGCCGGTCAGACACGGGCTCTCCGCTGCCGGTCAGGCAACAGGTGTTTACTTAATCAAGGCGTTCGCCTGGATATCCCTACCGCCAAGACGTTCGCCTGGATATCCCTGCCGCCAAGACGTTCGCCTGGATATCCCTGCCGCCAGGACGTAAACCTGTGGCGAAGACGTTACACAGAGTACACCTGTGGCGAAGACGTTACACTGAGTACACCTGTTGCGAAGACGTTACACTGAGTACAACAGCTGTAGCGAAAACGTCAGTCTGAGCTCACCTGTGTTAAGTAAGTACAGCACCTCGCCTTTTAAACTTAGTAATATCGTGGCGAGTAATGATTACCTTTTCCTGTTCCAAATAACCTCACAGGTTCTCTAGGGTCATAAAGTTAGGCCCACACTAACTGCTGTGTATGTTTTAGGATATACTATATTGTTTTTTGTTTTTTGTGTTTCATACTACAGTCTGTTTTGTTCTCCTGCTTATGAATAGCCAGTACCAAATGTGTGTACAGTACAGTACAGTACCAAATCATGTGAAATAGAACGCAATGAAGTCAAACAATGAAATGCATCCGATGTACCCAACCTGCCCAAGACTGATACGACAGAAATCTTTCTAAACTCAACCAATGTAGTACGTTTTAGATGTAACTGTTGATAAATAAGTTGGGAAATGTTTTCTATCTATAACTGTTGATAAACAAGTTGGGAAATGTTCCATATATATCTGTTGATCGATGAGTTGGGAAAGTAACGAAACAGAAGTATCGACGTCGCCGGACATGAGTTTCTCGCACCTGCATTGTTGATATGACATGAGTTTCCCGCACCTGCATTGTTGATTTGACATGAGTTTCCCGCACCTGCATTGTTAATGTATCTGGCAGCTTCTTGCGATGAATAAGGCCGTAGGACAGGTTTTTCTCCCAGATAAAGACCACAAGGGAACACAGGCAGAACCGGTTTGAGTGTCTGCGCGCTGAAATCCCGGGGGGGGATACAGTTAACCACTACTGTTGTCACGGTAAGGGTCGGTAGCTTAACCACTTCTGTTCTTCCGGGGGGTGGGGGGGGGGGGGGGGGGGGGGGGCGGGGAATTAATCACTACTGTCTCCCTGTGCCTACAAATGAAAACATTTGGTGGCCAAAATCTCTTTCCAACTACTCTGCCTATAGCCGGCGCTGTCAGTCATGTAGAGCCTATGTCTGGTGGTGTTATACAGGAGGCAATTCTACCCCCTGTACTCTCTCCCCCGTAATTCCTACCCCCTGTACTCTCTCCCCTTACTTCCTACCCCCTGTACTCTCTCCCCCGTACTTACCCCCCCCCCCCTGTACTCTCTCCCCCGTAATTCCTACCCCCTGTACTCTTTACCACGTAATTCCTACCCCCTGTACTCTCTCCCCTTACTTACCTCCCCCCCTGTACTCTGTACCCCGTAATTCCTGCCACCTTTATTTTCTGCTCCCGTGCCTCATAGCCCTCGTCCGTGCTCTCAGCCCCCGTACACTTTACACTGCGTGGGGAAGTCAGCCGTCAGTCCCGTACACTTTACACTGCGTGGGGAAGTCAGCCGTCAGTCTCGTACACTTTGCACTGCGTGGGGAAGTCAGCCGTCAGTCCCGCACACTTTACACTGCGTGGGGAAGTCAGCCGTCAGTCTCGTACACTTTGCACTGCGTGGGGAAGTCATCCGTCAGTCACGTACACTTTACACTGCGTGAGGAAGTCAGCTGTCAGTCCCGTACAATTTGCACTGCGTGGGGAAGTCAGCCGTCAGTCCCGTACACTTTACACTGCGTGGGGAAGTCAGCCGTCAGTCCAGTACACTTTGCACTGCGTGGGGAAGTCAGCCGTCAGTCTCGTACACTTTGCACTGCGTGGGGACGTCAGCCGTAGATCAAACACGCAGGTGTTCAACGGTTTATCGCCCCTGTGATCGCAACACGGCCATGTTTTAGCTCTGCCTTCTACCAGCCATTCTTCCAGTCTTAGATAAGCATTTCGCGGTGGCTGCACCACACAAAAGACGCCGTGCTCTTCTGTAAAGTTTGGGGTGGGGGCGACATGCTGGACAATAGCGTTCGTACGCAGGGGCACAAAAGCCGAAAAGAGATTTTCGCCTGACGAATCCTGGCTTTGTCTGTTATTATTCGATCCATAAATGTACAAATGGTGAATCTGGAATCACGTGTTTTTGTGTGACGTTTCAGATTGCCATTCATTTGTCTTCATCTCTTGTCGCAAGCTCCTTGTGCAGTAGGCTTTTTTGCACACTCTGTAGCATCCAGACTATTATGATGAATATTGGCATTTTGAATAGTCAATTTGCGTTTGAATTTCGAATGCCGGTAAGGTTTTAAAATTGAATATATGTACATGACCACAATTCAGCCTGGCGCTGCTAAGGTTGTAAAGTTTTTGATAAATCATTCTCTCTCTTTCTCCCTCTCTCTTTCTTTCTCTCTCTTTCTCTCTCTCTCTCTTGTGTAAAGTGCTGTGACTCTGTCTCGATGGCAGTGCTTTGATTGTGTAAAGTGCAGCTAGCTCTGTCCCGACAGCAGTGCTGCGATGGTGTAAAGTGACGTAGCTCTGTCCCGACAGCAGTGCTTTGATTATGGAAAGTGCAGTAGCTCTGTCCCGACAGCAGTGATGCAAACGTGTAAACTGCAGTAACTCTGTCGCCACAACAGTGTTTAGAGTATGTAAAGTGCTGTGGCTCTGTCCCGACAGCAGCGCTTAGATTGTGTAAAGTGCTGTGGCTCTGTCCCGACAGCAGCGCTTAGATTGTGTAAAGCGCAGTAACTCTGTCCCGACAGCAGCGCTGCGATCGTGTAAAGTGAATTAGCCCTTCCCTCGGGCGACACAATTAGTCGGTGTGTTGTGAGATGGCGCCGTCCGGCAGTGCGAAGACTTAGCGCCTTTGTTCTGACGGTTTGTACTGATCCACCCAATTATAGGGAGCAGAACGTAATTAGATACCTGGCAGATGCCTGCACGTCTTTGTGATGGCTGTGTTTACATCACTACAGCTTATGTAGTTTGTTTAAACAATGCAGTGTTTAAACGGGAAAACGGAGAAATCCTATGTATCACTTACAGGAAAACTCGCTCCCGTTTTAGTAACGTTGTAATCTAGCGTTCCTTTTGATTCATTAACAAGAACATTTGTGACAATAAGGTTTAAGATATATATAGAGATTTCGGGGATGATCGAGGAAAGGTGTAAAGCGACAGACCAATTCAGGGTCCCTGCATGGGACCCTGCCACCCTGTCACTGTTTTAAATGTGAATAAAAAAACAGTATTAAAAAAAAAGATCCTGTCGTTTGCGTGGTTCGTGGAGAAGCTATATCAGTGCGCTATAACAGTGCGCTCATCTTTTGTTGTGAGATCATGACTCATAGTCTGGAATGTGTGGCTGTTTAGGATTAACAAAACAGGATATCTGTCTGTTGAAATCTTTCTATTTTTCCGCTATCTTTTCCCTCTAGTCAAAATATTGTTTTATTAATTTTTTATTAGTTTTTAGAATAGCCATGTGTTCTACTAGTCAACATTGTTAACTCTCACTATCTGTACAGTATACCCTTGCTATGTATTGTTTCATGTTGCAATTAGCCTTCGGGCAAGAACTTGCAAATAAAAAAAATAAAAAAAGCGATGCCCTGACGTTTGAAGTGCAATTAAGCAATGATTGTCATTATTTATAAAAAAACGCGTTTTACACGAATATAATATTTTCAAGTAGCCAGTGTCTTACATTTTTACGTAACAACAAGTTCCTGTTTATTTATTACATTTTTTTGTATTAACTTATATGAAATGTAAAACTTGCTGAGGTCTGTTTGGATCCCACCGGACCACACAAACTTCCGAGTATAACTACTACCGCCATGGGCTAATTTGTAGAAATATGTCAAAAGTTCCCAGATACGTCTGTGCATAAACAAATTCATGGAAGGAATTTCTCTCCTGTTAAAAGTGTTAATACCGATATATAGATATCCGCCTGGGGTCCGATCGGACTTTGTATGGTTGGACAAGGGTTAAGCCTGAACTCAATTGGAGTATGGTGAATTTTTCCATAGCTTGAACTGCTGTAACTATGCGTGCGTTTGCCTTTCATCACGATACAATGTGTCGCTGTTCTGCACACAATGAAGCGCGCGTCAACAGGTACATGTTGTTTCTGCCCCTCGGCGAGACGATTAGCCTGTTGTGAAAGGCGCCGTCCGGCAGCTCAGGCATACACCCAGCTGCGAGCCTCTAGCACAGCTTTACCGTGACTCCAGTAGAGCTGGGAGTCTCCGGTAGAGCCTTCTTTTGCAACGTCAGAGCACAGTGTGTTTTTCAAAGGCTCAGAGTTAGACAAATAGGAGTAGTAGGACCCCGTAGTCACAAGCATCACGTGTAAACGGCAGTAATGTTTTAGCATATCCTTTTGCTGTGGATTTGCAAAAAATGTCCTTTAACCTATTTTTGAGTAACGGTCGTATGAATGCTTGTTTGGTGAACTGAATGCCTATTATCTTCGTTGCACAATGCGCATAGGCTCTATTGTTTGATTTGAATTGGACACTTATTTGTTTTTGCAACTTTAATATTTAAACACACTGGCCAAATGTGTGTGTTGTCTTTTCAATCAAGAATTCGACCCAGAATTATTTCTTCAGGCTAAAACTAAGTTGGGCAGGTCAGATAATGCCTTAGTTCGTAGCAGTTAAAATAAACTTTCATTTACCTTTCAATACTTCGCAATATGCCAACATTCTGCTAACAATAAAGGGTATGTCATCCGTAACAGTGTGTTTTTGCAATGGATTGTATACTACTTAGAATGAATGAACTGTTTAGATTGCTGAAACACGTTAGACGTCAAATGGGTCGGAAAATAAACTGAGATTATCTGTTTGTTTAGCCTCCAGATAAAGGATAATAACACCGCAGCTTACGTCACCCTTGTAGAGCAGGTTTCTTGCTGAAGGGTGGATTGGGGAGGGCGGGAGGGGATGTGTGCTTTTGGCGGACTCCCTGTCCAAAAGATGTTAGGAAAAAATATATACATGATGGAATGATACACATACTTTTATTTCAGATTTGTGTTCTCTGATAGAAATGCCCAGGAATACGGGATCACGCTTGGGTTCAAATATGGTTTTAACCTAGAATATCGGATTCCGCCTGGGGTAAACAGCAGCAGCCAGGAACGCTAGCGGTGAATCCGTCGCGGCAAACCGTTGTTTAGATTGTATTTGATGTCTGTTTACATTTCCTATTTGTCTTTTCTTGGAGCTGCACATCTTCAGCTCACCTGTCTAATTACCATACCGGTGCGTAATGCCGGGGTCCGTGCACGCGCCTACTTAGGATGCAGGTGAAGATCCGCCCTAATACACGGGTAGGTTTCCGCCGGCCAGACCCTGTGCATAATTGTGTCAGGCAGGCGAAGGCAGCAGTGCTGGGGCTTATGTTAAACCTTACTCCGGTCGGGCACTGAGTTTGGCTATCGGTGATCAGGACGACTGGCCAGGTAACCAGAATTTCCTGTTTTTCCATCAGAATTGTTTTCCCACCCGGCCGTTCGGTGTAATATAACCAGCTGCTGGCGCGCCGCGTGCCCGCGAAGCTGGTGTCTTACGCCGAATGGCGGTTATACCGGCTATATAGATACAGATGTAGAATCGTTTGGATTTTATGCCTTATATGTTATTTACGAGGCATATTGTGGTCAGAATCGCCAACATATGTTTCTGGTGGCACCCGTCAATTGAGGTATTGATGTGTGGTATGTGCCTGTTTTTGAAAGAGGACGTGGTAATGTTTTGGGACGGCCGTATGGTCCATGGATGTGCGAGGAACTGCGTGTTGGAAACTAGTAAATTTTTACCTCTTTGCGCCAGAAACTAGTTTACCAATACGGGTCACACCGTGGCTCTCCTAAACGTCTGTTCTGCACATCAGGTCTAACTTAAACCCTCATAAAGTATTGGATACCACTTTTGTCAACAGTTCGCAATATTAAAATATTAATATCACATTTTTGATATTCTTTTAAAATCGATTATGTAATTATTTGAAAACGTTGGTAATGTCTATAAGACAAATGCCTGCAGTATAGCACGACATGTGAACCATTTAACCCTATCCAGACTGGGGGAGGGGCTAAAAGTGCCGGCGCCAACTTTGATATCGTATAACTGCCAAACGATGTACGCTAGGACTACCAAACTTGGTAAATTCTCCTTAAATTTAGTTTACAACAATTTCCCAATAATGGTTAAAGTTTATGATTTTTCATGTTGCCATGGCAACGGGTTTCTGACAGGCATTTTATGCAAATTCACTATTTTAAAAAAAAACAATGAAATTTCTTAGGTTTCTTTGCTCAACCACACTAGTTTTCCTACATGTATAACATCATATGTGATTAGATGTAACTTTCATGATTTAATATTCCTTATATATGCTAATTTGATGACGTAATCTGTCAAAATCAGAGATGGCCGACCACATCACTTTTCAATGTATCAGCACGCTTTTCGCCTTCCAAATCGTCAAAACCTGACATTCATTTACCAGATACATTCAGATAAATGTTTTTAGTCTATTTGCAGTGTCATTTTTGGTCATAAGTGGAAAAAAAGGATTTTTAAACATTTCAAAATGGCCGATCCAAGATGGCGGATCCCAAGGGATCGCTAACAACACGTGACGTCATTCTTTGATGTCATTTTGACGTCACCGTATCTAACATTGACGTCGTATGCCTTGGCATACCTTAAATGAATAACACGCACTAGTTTAATATTTTTTTTATATGACGGGATTTCCCAATCTAGTCAAAAATTTCACATCGATGACGTCATAATTACGCCATTTCAAGTCATAAGGTCACCAAAATTACAGAAATTATAAAACTGTCCGTGAACATCACTCCCTGCAAATTTGATGATGATACATTTTACCGTTCGGAAGTTATGGGGGGGGGGGCAATGAGAACCCATACCCCCCGTCCCAAAAAGATATCCCCAAAAAAGCCCAGTCCAGATAGGGTTAAGTTACTAGAAAATTGAAGGACAGTGAAAACAACGCATCTAGCTGTTATGATAAGATAATTTCTATAGGCAGTCAGTAGGCTACAGATGAATTTGTTTCTTTAAACAAGTATATCTATTTCTTAATCTTCCTAAATTACTAAAGCTATCAAACACTCTTGTACATTTTGTATACCTTTCTATGTCATTTTTTCTGCTTACTCCCTGTATTCATTAAGTTAGATTTGATTTCCGCCTTTAGTTTCGACCCTAGCAAGGTAACAAGGCAAAGCCATGACCTGATCAGGAACACGTAACCGAATTTTTGTCCGTAGTTGTTAAGCACGTAGCGTGTTTCTGGTTTCCCTGGGATGGTATTAGCAGCTCGTGAGTGAAAGGAGAAGCATTCCTGGCGGAAACTGGGGCGTGCGGTTCCCCTGCGTGGGTTTCAGTGTTGACAGGAGATTATGTTTGCGCATCCAGCAGGATAAACTGCCTTCTCACACAGGGAATGTGCTTACGGCCCTGCGCTGACAGAAGTACGGTCTCGGGTTTGGCGCTAGTTGATGGTGACGACTGTTGTTGAGGCTCAGATATCTGCATCGCGCGAAGTGGTGCGTTGGTTGGATGGTACTTTACAATGGACAGGAAAGTGACCCTGTGTATTCTGGGGGCCATTCTAAACCTCGGATGCATTGTTTTACACGTGCATGTAACGGTACATCTCTTTAAAGGGGCTCAACCCCAGAAGTGGGTGTCATTCTCTAAAACACCAAATTTTCTCATTACAAAAGCAACCAATCCCAGTACAGATCAATTAAATGAATCTAATGTATTCAATCCAGGTACTGCGTAGTGTCCCACATGTAGAGCAATAAATTATGCATTGTTTGAATGGTACCTATATCTAGTATAGGTACCTATAGGTATCTTCAAAAGAATTTATCAGGGGGTACTCGGGGTTATCAGAATATTTGTGCTGTATATATTGCATCTTTACCTAGTCCAATTTCAATATGAAATTGCCAATAGAACCAAAGTGCTTCCCTTTGCCGCTGATCAAATGGAAGTATCCCACCTTAAAGTGTCCTCTAGCAAAACGAAAGATGGTGTTGCTCAAACCTGTTTACGTTCCCAATACTTAGTGTTGATACGACAATAAAAAAGACTTCGGCGAAAAGAAAGGTCCATGTCTTCACCTCTTTAGCCCCAAAATTGTCTACGGACGACGTTTGGGAGGTATTTTTAACTCGTGTTCAGGAGCGTATCAACAATTTAACCTTTCCGCCCGTGGAGTTCCCTCGACTTTCTGTCTGTAAGGATCACTGGCGTCCCTGCTCAAGTGAAGAAACACAGCGTCTTTCCCATCACCCCATTTCCACTCAACTTTGCCCGGAGCCGCCGACTGTGCAGAAGTAAATACAAGGACAATGTAGAAATAAATGGGGTAGGACGACTAGGTAAAGTTCACTCTCGCCTCATATATCAGCGACACGTCACCGGATACTGGTGTGTTTATTTTAATAGGTGTGTTCTTCATACCAAAGTCTATTTGGTTACGTGGAAGCTGCCTTGGTTTCTGGTACAAAAGATGAGATCTGTGTACTGCGGATTTATTTTTTGCACGAGTAGCGATAAAAACGTCGAAAGCAAAGAATCTACACAAATAACCTAATATTTAGGTGCTTGATGGTCAGTTCTTCCCCTGTTCGGAGCATATTACATATACCTATTCTGTCCGATCCTTCGCTATGACGTTTTAAAATGATCTATTCATGATCATTTAGAAATACACTCCTAATCTCCAATGCCAAATCCAAATCCTGAGAACGAACAAAATAAACTGCGTGGAAAAATAACTGATCTGATACTTTTTACGGACCCTCTGCATTTCGGTATGGACTCATAAGAACCTCGATCTGACCCTGATTAATCTACCAGCAGTTTCATCGCTACAGATGTGCGACATGCACCGCTACAAATGTGCGACATCCACCGCTACAAATGTGCGACATGCACCGCTACAAATGTGCGACATCCAGCGCTACAAATATGCGACATGCAAATTTACAAATGTACGACATGCACCGCTACAAATGTGTGAAATACACCGTTATAGCTTTAATCAGTTCGTCAGGGCCTGATGTTGCCATCTATTTTACGAAGAAAGGCGGCTCGTACACCATAATCATACAGATTCTGAATAACAATTCAACAAAAGAGAATCTCATCACAATCTTGCCTAAAAACTACATTATTACTAATTTCATTTTTACGCCGCAGTATTAGTCCCAGATGTTCCTGTGCCAGCCATGTGTAACCATGGAAGTAAAATTTATTGTATTTCAGCGTAGCTCCCATTGAGTGTCGGAAAACCACAGGAAGCAACTTGACCTTTGCGGAAACAAAACCTGCTCAGGCATGCCGACAAAGGTTCCCGAGGAATGTATCCTCGCTGCTGTTACTCCAGCCGGTATAATTTAGGGTAATTACTTAAAAGTGGCCGAGAAGAGACGGTATATCAACTTAAAGTTTTTAAATTAGCTCTGGACCGGCGGAAACTCATGACCGTAAGTTTCTCCCGTTGATGCATTACATTGGACTCGCAGTAGACGCCTTTTGTTACGCTGTGGAGGTGAAATGTGCGGCATTTTTACTATGTTTGTGTTACGTGCCAGATACGGTTAATGTTCACCATAGATCAAAGTTGTAATCTGGTTTGCTTGGAATCGTATGGAGTATTGTGCGCTGTCATCTTTTCAATAAAAAACATAATAAGTATCAGACAACATGCACAGTTTGGTTTGAAATTATAAGAAGAAATAGTTGTTTTATCAAGATGGTTGCTTGTGTTTCTGCAGGTTTACCCAATCGACTGCCCACACGGATAGTGGGAGATTGTCTCCGCGGTACGGACGCGCCCCCTGCCGACCTGGGCGGCCATGGCACGGGCTGCAGTACTGTTACATCCTGCAGCGTGGTGCTTTGTATACCTGTGGCTTCCAGGTGAGTGATGGAGATGTTATGGAAAAAATTGCGCTTACAGTGATTATACTAGTAGTCTGCTGTGTTAAGTCTATGCTCAATCATTGTCTCACTTCTTGATATATGTTATGTCAAGGTTGTGTATTCCCCCGGCTGTACTTATGAGTTCGGCTCTACCTGACGAAAAATGTGTTCTAACCCCCCCTCGCCCCTTGCAGTGAGTAAGTCCTGTTCGGATGTACCTGACGTATCATTTATCTGACGTAGATTGTGTTCTAATCCCTCATCCCTCAGCCCCCCCCCCCCATCACCCCCCCCCCCCCCCCCTCCCACAGTTGTAGTTAGTGAGACCTGTCCGGATCTACCTGACGTAAAATGCGTTCTAATCCCCCCCCCGGTTGTAGTTAGTGAGACCTCTCCGGATGTACCTGACGTAAAATATGTTCTAATCCCCCCCCCCCCCCCCCAGTTGTAGTTAGTGAGACCTGTCCGGATGTACCTGACGTATAATATGTTCTAACCCCCCCCCCCCCCCCAGTTGTAGTTAGTGAGACCTGTCCGGATCTACCTGACGTATAATATGTTCTCACCCCCCCCCCCCCCCAGTTGTAGTTAGTGAGACCTGTCCGGATGTACCTGACGTATAATATGTTCTCACCCCCCCCCCCCCAGTTGTAGTTAGTGAGACCTCTCCGGATGTACCTGACGTAAAATATGTTCTAATCCCCCCCCCCCCTAGTTGTAGTTAGTGACACCTGTCCGGATGTACCTGACGTATCATATGTTCTAACCCCCCCCCCCCCCCCAGTTGTAGTTAGTGAGACCTGTCCGGATCTACCTGACGTATAATATGTTCTCACCCCCCCCCCCCCCCCCCAGTTGTAGTTAGTGAGACCTGTCCGGATCTACCTGACGTATAATATGTTCTCACCCCCCCCCCCCAGTTGTAGTTAGTGAGACCTGTCCGGATCTACCTGACGTATAATATGTTCTCACCCCCCCCCCCCCCCCAGTTGTAGTTAGTGAGACCTGTCCGGATCTACCTGACGTATAATATGTTCTCACCCCCCCCCCCCCCAGTTGTAGTTAGTGAGACCTCTCCGGATGTACCTGACGTAAAATATGTTCTAATCCCCCCCCCCCCCAGTTGTAGTTAGTGAGACCTGTCCGGATGTACCTGACGTATAATATGTTCTAACCCCCCCCCCCCCCCCCCAGTTGTAGTTAGTGAGACCTGTCCGGATCTACCTGACGTATAATATGTTCTCACCCCCCCCCCCCCCCCCCAGTTGTAGTTAGTGAGACCTGTCCGGATCTACCTGACGTATAATATGTTCTCACCCCCCCCCCCCCCCAGTTGTAGTTAGTGAGACCTGTCCGGATCTACCTGACGTATAATATGTTCTCACCCCCCCCCCCCAGTTGTAGTTAGTGAGACCTCTCCGGATGTACCTGACGTAAAATATGTTCTAATCCCCCCCCCCCCCCCAGTTGTAGTTAGTGAGACCTGTCCGGATGTACCTGACGTATAATATGTTCTAACCCCCCCCCCCCCCCCCCCAGTTGTAGTTAGTGAGACCTGTCCGGATCTACCTGACGTATAATATGTTCTCATCCCCCCCCCCCAAGTTGTAGTTAGTGAGACCTGTCCGGATGTACCTGACGTATAATATGTTCTCACCCCCCCCCCCCCCCCAGTTGTAGTTAGTGAGACCTGTCCGGATCTACCTGACGTATAATATGTTCTCACCCCCCCCCCCAGTTGTAGTTAGTGAGACCTGTCCGGATGTACCTGACGTAAAATATGTTCTAATCCCCCCCCCCCCCAGTTGTAGTTAGTGAGACCTGTCCGGATCTACCTGACGTATAATATGTTCTCACCCCCCCCCCCCCCCAGTTGTAGTTAGTGAGACCTCTCCGGATGTACCTGACGTAAAATATGTTCTAATCCCCCCCCCCCCCAGTTGTAGTTAGTGAGACCTGTCCGGATGTACCTGACGTATAATATGTTCTCACCCCCCCCCCCCAGTTGTAGTTAGTGAGACCTGTCCGGATCTACCTGACGTATAATATGTTCTCACCCCCCCCCCCCCAGTTGTAGTTAGTGAGACCTGTCCGGATCTACCTGACGTATAATATGTTCTCACCCCCCCCCCCCCCCCCAGTTGTAGTTAGTGAGACCTGTCCGGATGTACCTGACGTAAAATATGTTCTAATCCCCCCCCCCCCCCAGTTGTAGTTAGTGAGACCTGTCCGGATCTACCTGACGTATAATATGTTCTCACCCCCCCCCCAGTTGTAGTTAGTGAGACCTGTCCGGATCTACCTGACGTATAATATGTTCTCACCCCCCCCCCCCCCAGTTGTAGTTAGTGAGACCTGTCCGGATCTACCTGACGTATAATATGTTCTCAGCCCCCCCCCCCCCCCCCCCCCCCCCAGTTGTAGTTAGTGAGACCTGTCCGGATCTACCTGACGTATAATATGTTCTAACCCCCCCCCCCCCCCCAGTTGTAGTGAGTGAGACCTGTCCGGATCTACCTGACGTATAATATGTTCTAACCCCCCCCCCCCCCTCCAGTTGTGGTTAGTGAAACCTGTCCGGATCTACCTGACGTAAAATGCGTTGTAATCCCTCCAGTTGTAGTGAGTGAGACCTGTCCGGATCTACCTGACGTAGCGAACGCAGAGCGCACAGGAAACGGAACGGCTGTCGGGGACGTAGTTTTGTACCAATGTGAGCCGGGCTTCACCGTGACAGGAGCGTCCAGCCTCACCTGTCTGGCAGGTGTTCCGCCCACCTGGGACACGAGTCCACCCAACTGTACAGGTCAGAACAGAACATAACAATTTTCAGTATGGAACCTGTATCACAAGCGGTTGAAATAGAGGTCAATACCCTGTGTAATTTCGAAATAAGATGCCTCTGCTACTCTCGTAAACTTTCTAACAGGTTAATAACGATAATAGAAACAACAGAAAATGCTGTAAACTACAGGTGAATCTACAGCTGCATGGCTAGTAATAAGGTCACGACCTACCCCTACCGTTACTTAGCTACGTGTCCCGTGGAAGGGGAGCGCACTGCGGAGTCTGGAGTCATTTTAAGCCCCGGGTATCCAGAGCAGTACGGAACCGACCAGGACTGTGTTTGGGTCATACGCGGCTGTGGAGGACCGGTCACGCTATCCTTCCGGTTCTTCCAGACGGAGCAGGACTACGACTTTCTGAACGTGTATGAAGGTAGGTGGACATTCTCAACGTGTATGACGGTAGGTGGACATTCTGAACGTGTATCGCGGTTTGTGGACATTCTGAACGTGTTTGAGAGTAGGTGAACATTCTGAACGTGTATAACGGTAGGTGAACATTCTGAACGTGTATGACGGTAGGTGGACATTCTGATAAAGTATGACGGTAGGTGGACATTCTGAACGTGTGTGATGGTAGGTGGACATTCTGAACGTCTGTGACGGTAGGTGGACATTCTGAACGAGTATAACGGTAGGTGAACATTCTGAACGTGTGTGATGGTAGGTGGACATTCTGAACGTCTGTGACGGTAGGTGGACATTCTGAACGTGTTTGACGGTAGGTGGACATTCTGAACGTGTTTTACTGTAGGTGAACATTCTGAACGTGTGTAACTGTTAGTGGACATTGTGAGCTTGAGTGGAAAGGAAATGACAGTATTATATCTTAATCTTAAAACGTTTTAACGGAAGAAAACATACTGCAGTTCTATTCAATACAATGTATCACCGCCGACTAATTGATCTTATCTTAGAACCTCGAGGACGTACGAAGGGCCTCACTATAACGATTGACACAATATTAGACCATGTAGCTGTAAAAGTAGACACATCATCATCATCATTCGTCCGGATTTACTCCGGTGAGGTAGACACGTTAGACCAAATTCCTGTTTTTTCCAAAATTCATTGTGAAAGACATTAATTAAGTATTTTTCTTAAATTTTTGTTTCTTTGTAGATTCACTTTAGAAAATCCTATATGAAAGACGGTAAAATAACACCGCATTTTTTTCTCTTTACAGATTCACTTGACACCGCAGCTCTAGAGTACAGCGGGCAGCTGGACCCGAAGGACTACATCAGCACCTCGTCTGTTCTGTACCTGAGGTTCACCAGTGACGGGAGTGTTACCGACAGCGGCTTCTGGATAGACTACAGCTGTAAGCTTGTTATTCTCTCGTCTCGGTTTGTCAGCTATTTGTATCCCACATGCATGGCGTTTGTCTCTTTTTTGTCCAAAATTAATTGCTTGAAAAAGATATAAGCAATGAGCAATTTCAGAATTGTTAGAAAACATTGTCTTCGAAAAACAAATTATTTACCCTCATTTGTCCTTTTATTCTCAAAACCGTGTTTGCTTTATATCGACTTAACTATAGAAGATTTCATATAAGAGATCCAGTTTCAATTTAGACTTTGTTTTTTAACACATATTCAAAGATAAGATTTTTCTTTGCGCAATGTAGGTTCGGCATCCTGGTATGTAATACGATACGACAGAAAAGGGTTACTCAAGCAATTGAAATCATGTTTTATGCTTTAGTCAAGCCAATGTCTTACAAACATCCGAAGATAAGACGCCTCTTTCTTTATCGTCTCTCCAGCTACCTGCTGCAGCGACCCAGGAGCCCCGGCCAATGGCAGCAGGGCAGGAGACAGGTGGGATATAAAGAACGTCATCAGCTGACCTGTGTTAATTACTTCGTCTGAATGCAAAAGTTTTCCTTGCAAAGAAGTGGAGGTGTAGTGTAGTCATTTGAAATAACTGTCTCTTGTGTTTACATTTTGTTAATTTAGTACATAGTTTTGCAGGGGTGGATTAGTATCATTTGAAATGACTTTCCTTCAAATAAAAACAGGAATGGCAAGTTTAATATATCCACAGCTTCAGTCCAGGCGACGTCGTGGTGTTCTCCTGTAACGACGGGTTCGAGTTGATCGGGGAGAATAACGCCACCTGTCGAGACACTGGCAATATTGCAGGATACAATTGGTCCAGTCCTGCACCCGTCTGTCAGCGTAAGTTCGGATTTCTAATATCACGTTTTATTAAACGTGCTGAACTTTTCTGCGAGTGTATCTGTGATTTTGTGTGATCAGGGGAGGGGGGCATTTTCGACCATTAACCAGATGCAGAAAAGGACGATAGTTATTTTGTCTTTACTATGGCGTGTCAACTTTCAGACTTAAATGTGTTCTATTCCCCCAGCTGTAATGAACTAATCTTGTCCGGATCTACCTGACGTAAAATGCGTCCTAACCCCCCCCCCCCAGTTGTACTGAGCGAAACCTGTCCGGATCTACCTAACGCAAAATGCGTTCTAACCTCTCCCTCCAAATTGTGTCCGGATCTACCTGACGTAAAATGCGTTGTAATCCCTCCAGTTGTAGTTAGTGAGACCTGTCCGGATCTACCCGACGTACCGAACGCAGAGCGCACAGGAAACGGAACCGCTGTCGGGGACGTAGTTTTGTACCAATGTGAGCCGGGCTTCACCTTGACAGGAGCGTCCAGCCTCACCTGTCTGGCAGGTGTTCCGCCCACCTGGGATACAAGTCTGCCAAATTGTACAGGTCAGTACGGAACAGCAGAGTCCGCAAACCTGCACCTACACATGTACAGGTCAGTACAGAACAGTAGAGTCCACAAACCTGCACCCACACATGTACAGGTCAGTACAGAACAGTAGAGTCCACAAACCTGCACCCACACATGTACAGGTCAGTACAGAACAGTAGAGTCCACAAACCTGTACCCACACATGTACAGGTCAGTACAGAACAGTTGAGTCCACAAACCTGCACCCACACATGTACGGGTCAGTACAGAACTCGAAATGCCAGACAGGGGATTCAGTGTATTGCTCTTTCTGCGCATAGGTTCTTGTTTTGTTCCCATAATAGAAGCTTTATTACATAGTTGACATAATGTCATTTTGCTGATAAATCTTGTTATAATTAAAATATGTCTTTGCTTTTGTCCTTTTAGCTATCGATGATAAAAACGATAACAACGGAAAATACTGAAAACTACAAAATGACAAAAAGCTGCATGGCTAACTAAAACCTCTTGACGTACCAATACCGTTACTTAGCTACGTGTCCCGTGGAAGAGGAGCGCACTGCTGGTACCGGAGTCATTTTAAGCCCCGGGTATCCAGAGCAGTACGGAACCGACCAGGACTGTGCTTGGGTCATACGCGGGTGCGGAGGACCGGTCACGCTATCCTTCCGGTTCTTCCAGACGGAGCAGGACTACGACTTTATGAGTGTGTTTGACGGTAGGTGGACATTCTGAACGTGTATAACGGTAGGCGGACATTCTGAACGTGTATAACGGTAGATGGACATTCTGAACGTGTTTGGCGGTAGGTGGACATTCTGATAAAGTATGACGGTAGGTGAACATTCTGAACGTGTTTGACGGTAGGTGGACATTCTGAACGTGTATGGCGGTTGGTGGACATTTTGAACGTGTATAACGGTAGGTGGACATTCTCAACGTGTATGACGGTAGGTAGACATTCTAAACGTGTATAACTGTTTGTTGACATTGTGAGCACGTGTGAAAATGAGTTGACAGTATTTTATTTTCCTTGAAAAAACCTACTATAGTTCTCTTCACTGCAGTGTTTAGCCTCCAAATTATTGATATTATTCATGACCCTCTAGCAAGTACGAATGGTCTCACAATAATGAGTGATACAATACCGAACCATATAGCTGCAGAAGTAGACATGTAAGACCACAATGCTTTTCTTTCCAAATGTATTGTGAAAGACATTGCATAACATCGTATCTCTCCGTTTTTTTGTGTTTCTCTGTAGGCTCATTGGACACCGCAGCTCTGGAGTACAGCGGACAGCTCGACCTAAAGGACTACATCAGCACCTCGTCTGTTCTGTACCTGGTGTTTAGAACTGACGGAAGTGTTACCGACAGCGGCTTCTGGGTCGACTACAGCTGTGAGTCCGTTGCTCCGTCGGTTTGACGGTTGGATGCAGCCTTCGTTAATCGCATTTGCATCCTTGTTCTGTCGGGGCGTGGAAATAGCAGAAGGAAAATGAAGTTTTGGAGGATATACAGGTCATGAGCAATCTCAAAACTGTGGGAAAACATTGTCTTCAACAAAGATTTATTTACCCATATTGGTTTTTTACTATTTAAAGCCACTTTTATTCATATCAATTCAACTATAAATAGTCATATATTAGAGAATAAATTTTAAACCCAGGCAAGGTCTTACATATTGTCATAGATAAGACGCCTCTTTTTTTATCGCCTCTCCAGCTACCTGCTGCAGCGACCCAGGAGCCCCGCGCAACGGCAGCAGGGCAGGCGACAGGTGGGTTAGACAGAACCTTCGTTCGAAACGTCGCGTCAGCTATCCTGTGTTAATCCTGGACCCGTAGGCGACCTTTATTTCTATCGGCGTGATGATAGATACATTTGTATAGACTGTGCCATGATTTCTGTAATTTTTTTGCATCCGTGTATGTCCTTAACGTCTGTGCTGAAAGAAGATATAACGATAGAATAATTAACCACCCTTAGCAATCGGCAGGGAATACACTGTGTATAGCCTTAATAAAAAAACTGGTTTGAATGCAATCATTTCCGTTGCAAAGAAGTGAAGGTGTAGTCCACACGTTTGAAATAAATGCCTCTTACGTTTAGATTTTGTTAATATCCTAGATAGTGTTTCGGATATAAATCAGTATCTTTTGAAATTAAGAGAAGTTTAACGCAACAATTTTCCTTCAAATAAAATCATGCATGACAAATTTTATCTCTTCACAGCTTCAGTCTCGGTGACGTCGTGGTGTTCTCCTGTAACGATGGGTTCGAGTTGATCGGGGAGAATAACGCCACCTGTCGGGACGCAGGTAACATGACAGGATACGACTGGTCCAGTGCTGCACCCGTCTGTCAGCGTAAGTTCAGATTGCTAATGTCACGCTTATCTTTTAATAGACGTGCTAAACATTTCCGCTAGCGTATCTGTATTTTTGTCTGTGCTTCAGTATTTGTGTTTGTGATTAGGGGAGGGGGGGCGTCCTTGACCACTTAACCAGATACAGAAAAGGACCAAAATTATTTTGCTTGAACTATGACCTTCACTTTAAGACTTAAAATGTATTCTAACCCCCCCCCCCCCCCAATGAATGAGACCTGACTGCTTCTACATGATGCATAAAATGTGTTCTAATTCCACCCAGTTGTAGTGAGTGAGACCTGTCCGGAACCTGACGTAGCGAACGCTGAGCGTACAGGAAATGGAACGGCAGTCGGGGACATAGTTTTGTTCCAATGTGAGCCGGGCTTCACCTTGACAGGAGCGTCCAGCCTCACCTGTCTGGCAGGTGTTCCGCCCACCTGGGACACGAGTCCGCCCAACTGTACAGGTCAGGACGGAAATCGAAATTCCAGACTTTTAGGAGGTTTGGTGTTTTGCCCTTTCTGCTCATAGCCATAGGTCCTTGCGGGTTTTTTTTTTTAATTGATGCTTCAATACGTAGTTAACATAAGGTTAATTTTCTGCTACGTTTTGAAGTTAGATGTCTGTGCTACGGTCAAAAACCTTTAAGTTACCGATAATAAAAGCGAGAAGAACGGAAAGTTCTAAAAACTACAAATTAATATACAGCTCCAAGGCTAACTAAACGGACTTGGCGTACTCTTATTGTTACTTAGCCACGTGTCCAGTGGAAGAACAGCGCACTTCTGGTTCTGGAGTCATTTTAAGCCCCGGGTATCCAGAGCAGTACGGAACCGACCAGGACTGTGCTTGGGTCATACGCGGCTGCGGAGGACCGGTCACGCTATCCTTCCGGTTCTTCCAGACGGAGCAGGACTACGACTTTCTGAGCGTGTTTGAAGGTAGGCGGACATTCTGAACGTGTTTGGCGGTAGGTGGACATTCTGAACGTGTATGACGGTAGGTGGACATTTTGAACGTGTATGACGGTAGGTGGACATTCTGAACGTGTTTGACGGTAGGTGGACATTCTGAACGTGTATGACGGTAGGTGGACATTCTGAACGTGTTTGACGGTAGGTGGACATTCTGAACGTGTTTGACGGTAGGTGGACATTCTGAGCGTGTTTGACGGTAGGTGGACATTCTAAACGTGTTTGGCGGTAGGTGGACATTATGAACGTGTATGACGGTAGGTAGACATTCTGAGCGTGTTTGACGGTAGGTAGACAGTCTGAACGTGTTTGACGGTAGGTGGACATTCTGAACGTGTTTGACGGTAGGTGGACATTCTGAACGTGTATGACGGTAGGTGGACATTCTGAACGTGTTTGACGGTAGGTAGACAGTCTGAACGTGTTTGACGGTAGGTGGACATTCTGAACGTGTTTGACGGTAGGTGGACATTCTGAACGTGTATGACGGTAGGTAGACATTCTGAGCGTGTTTGACGGTAGGTAGACATTCTGAACGTGTTTGACGGTAGGTGGACATTCTGAACGTGTTTGACGGTAGGTGGACATTCTGAACGTGTATGACGGTAGGTGGACATTCTGAACGTGTTTGACGGTAGGTGGACATTCTGAGCGTGTTTGACGGTAGGTGGACATTCTAAACGTGTTTGGCGGTAGGTGGACATTATGAACGTGTATGACGGTAGGTAGACATTCTGAGCGTGTTTGACGGTAGGTAGACAGTCTGAACGTGTTTGACGGTAGGTGGACATTCTGAACGTGTTTGACGGTAGGTGGACATTCTGAACGTGTATGACGGTAGGTGGACATTATGAACGTGTATGACGGTAGGTGGACATTCTGAGCGTGTTTGACGGTAGGTAGACAGTCTGAACGTGTTTGACGGTAGGTGGACATTCTGAACGTCTTCAACGGTAGGTGGACATTCTGAACGTGTATAACTGTTTGTTGACATTGTGAGCGCGTATGGAAATGAATTGACAGTAGTATATTGCAATCTTAAAGGTATTTTCCTTGAAAAAATCTACTATAGTTCTTTTCACTGCAGTGTTTAGCCGCCAACTAATTGATCTTATTCATGACCCTCTAGCAAGTACGAAGGGTCTCACAATAATGAGTGATACAATACCGAACCATATAGCTGCAGAAGTAGAAATGTATGACCACAATGCTTTTCTTTCCAAATGTATTGTGAAAGACACTGCATAACACCGTATCTCTCCGTTTTTTTTGTTTTTTTTTGTGTTTCTCTGTAGGCTCATTGGACACCGCAGCTCTGGAGTACAGCGGGCAGCTCGACCTGAAGGACTACATCAGCAACTCGTCTGTTCTGTACCTGATGTTTAGAACTGACGGAAGTGTTACCGACAGCGGCTTCTGGATCGACTACAGCTGTGAGTCTGTTGCTCCTTCGGTTTGACGGTTGTATGCAGCCTTCGTTCATCGCATTTGCAACCTTGTTCTGTCGGGGCGTAGAAATAGCAGACGGAAAATGAAGTTTGGGAGGATATAACAGGTCATGAGCAATCTCAAAACTGTAGCAAAATATTGTCTTCAAAAAAGATTTATTTACCGGTATTTGTTTTTCACTATCTAAAGCCACTTTTATTCATATCAATTCAACTACAAATAGTCATATATTAGAGAATAAATTTTAAACCCAGGCAAGGTCTTACATATTGTCAAAGATAAGACACCTTTTTCTTTATCGCCTCTCCAGCTACCTGCTGCAGCGACCCAGGAGCCCCGCGCAACGGCAGCAGGGCAGGCGACAGGTGGGTTAGACAGAACCTTCGTTCGAAACGTCGCGTCAGCTATCCTGTGTTAATCCTGGACCTGTAGGCCACGTTTTTTTTTCTATCGGCGTGATGATAGATACAATTGTATAGACTGTGCCATGATTTCTGTAATTTTTTTGCATCTATGTATGTCCTTTACGTCTGTGCTGTACATGTAAGAAGATATAACGATAGAATAATTAACCACCCTAAGCAATCGGCAGGGAATACACTGTGTATAGCCTTAATAAAAAAACTGGTTTGAATGCAATCATTTCCGTTGCAAAGAAGTGAAGGTGTAGTCCACAAGATTGAAATAAATGCCTCTTACGTTTAGATTTTGTTAATATCCTAGATAGTGTTTCGGATATAAATCAGTATCCTTTGAAATTAAGAGAAGTTTAACGCAACAACTTTCCTTCAAATAAAATCATGCATGACAAATTTTATCTCTTCACAGCTTCAGTCTCGGTGACGTCGTGGTGTTCTCCTGTAACGATGGGTTTGAGTTGATCGGGGAGAATAACGCCACCTGTCGGGACGCAGGTAACATGACAGGATACGACTGGTCCAGTGCTGCACCCGTCTGTCAGCGTAAGTTCAGATTGCTAATGTCACGCTTATCTTTTAATAGACGTGCTAAACATTTCCGCTAGCGTATCTGTATTTTTGTCTGTGCTTCAGTATTTGTGTTTGTGATTAGGGGAGGGGGGGCGTCCTTGACCACTTAACCAGATACAGAAAAGGACCAAAATTATTTTGCTTGAACTATGACCTTCACTTTAAGACTTAAAATGTATTCTAACCCCCCCCCCCCCCCCCATGAATGAGACCTGACTGCTTCTACATGATGCATAAAATGTGTTCTAATTCCACCCAGTTGTAGTGAGTGAGACCTGTCCGGAACCTGACGTAGCGAACGCTGAGCGTACAGGAAATGGAACGGCAGTCGGGGACATAGTTTTGTTCCAATGTGAGCCGGGATTCACCTTGACAGGAGCGTCCAGCCTCACCTGTCTGGCAGGTGTTCCGCCCACCTGGGACACGAGTCCGCCCAACTGTACAGGTCAGGACGGAAATCGAAATTCCAGACTTTTAGGAGGTTTGGTGTTTTGCCCTTTCTGCTCATAGCCATAGGTCCTTGCGGGTTTTTTTTTTAATTGATGCTTCAATACGTAGTTAACATAAGGTTAATTTTCTGCTACGTTTTGAAGTTAGATGTCTGTGCTACGGTCAAAAACCTTTAAGTTACCGATAATAAAAGCGAGAAGAACGGAAAGTTCTAAAAACTACAAATTAATATACAGCTCCAAGGCTAACTAAACGGACTTGGCGTACTCTTATTGTTACTTAGCCACGTGTCCAGTGGAAGAACAGCGCACTTCTGGTTCTGGAGTCATTTTAAGCCCCGGGTATCCAGAGCAGTACGGAACCGACCAGGACTGTGCTTGGGTCATACGCGGCTGCGGAGGACCGGTCACGCTATCCTTCCGGTTCTTCCAGACGGAGCAGGACTACGACTTTCTGAGCGTGTTTGAAGGTAGGCGGACATTCTGAACGTGTTTGGCGGTAGGTGGACATTCTGAACGTGTATGACGGTAGGTGGACATTTTGAACGTGTATGACGGTAGGTGGACATTCTGAACGTGTTTGACGGTAGGTGGACATTCTGAACGTGTTTGACGGTAGGTGGTCATTCTGAACGTGTATGACGGTAGGTGGACATTCTGAACGTGTTTGACGGTAGGTGGACATTCTGAACGTGTTGACGGTAGGTGGACATTCTGAACGTGTATGACGGTAGGTGGACATTCTGAACGTGTATGACGGTAGGTGGACATTCTGAACGTGTTTGACGGTAGGTGGACATTCTGAACGTGTATGACGGTAGGTGGACATTCTGAACGTGTATGACGGTAGGTGGACATTCTGAACGTGTATGACGGTAGGTGGACATTCTGAACGTGTATGACGGTAGGTGGACATTATGAACGTGTTTGACGGTAGATGGACATTCTGAACGTGTATGACGGTAGGTGGACATTCTGAACGTGTATGACGGTAGGTGGACATTCTGAACGTGTATGACGGTAGGTGGACATTCTGAACGTGTATGACGGTAGGTGGACATTATGAACGTGTTTGACGGTAGATGGACATTCTGAACGTGTTTGACGGTAGGTGGGCATTCTGAACGTGTATGACGGTAGGTGGACATTCTGAACGTGTATAACGGTAGGTGGACATTCTGAACGTGTATAACGGTAGGTGGACATTCTGAACGTGTATGATGGTAGGTGGACATTCTGAACGTGTTTGACGGTAGGTGGGCATTCTGAACGTGTATGACGGTAGGTGGACATTCTGAACGTGTATAACGGTAGGTGGACATTCTGAACGTGTATAACGGTAGGTGGACATTCTGAACGTGTATAACGGTAGGTGGACATTCTGAACGTGTATAACCGTTACGTTAGGTGGACATTCTGAACGTGTTTGACGGTAGGTGGGCATTCTGAACATGTATAACGGTAGCTGCATGGACATTCTGATCGGCACATCGCATTTGGGTTGAGCCTCACGGAGAGGAGCAAGGGGTCATTCAAAGGCCTAGGCAGCTAGGCACCTAGGTAGATAGGCACATAGGCAGGGATCGACTTTAGACGTTATTCCGTTCTGTTGACTCCGATTATTGGAACTTCAATTCGCAGTGATATCTTCGACCGCTGTTAGTTTTCTTTCTCTGTACAATCCGTTTTTAAAATTTATTTAGAATCTCTTTAGAAGGCTACAATATGACCTCTTTAGCGAAGGTGGTATCAAAGTCCGTCTTCTCTTTTCGTTCTCAAAGCATTTTTGTTTCAAAAATATACTCAGATATGAGAGCTTCAGTTAAATAATTATTCATTTTCCTCCATGTGCATTTTATCTCATTACAATGTTCTAGACTCAAATCAAAGTTTTTTTTTTTTTTCTTTCTTCCTAAGATTCTTCTGACTCACCAGCTCTTGAATACAGCGGGCAGCTGGACCTGAAGAACTACACCAGCACCTCGTCCGAACTGTCCCTGAGGTTCACCAGTGACGGGAGTGTGGCCGACAGCGGCTTCTGGGTAGACTACAGCTGTGAGTCTGTAATCGGTAGGAACACAGGATATTCATTTTTCACTGTCGGAAGATGAATTGGTTGAATATCTATATTTTTTTGCATTGCTCCTTTTGTATTTTTATTCTTATTTTTCTATATCCGTGTACAGTAAAATCAGAAGAACGACTTACATATCTTTCAGTGTGCCAGAACAGAACATGGTTGTCAACATCATTCCCAGTCTTTTATCTATTGACATTCGTCAGTTTAACCTACTTCAAATATAGCTATTACAACAAGAATAGTTACTCAAGCACCTGGATATAATTTGGAACATTCAGACGTTTAAAACAGCATCCGCTGTCTTTCGTCAGTGACTTTTGGTGTATCTTATTTTCTCGATGTCTTACCTTCATCAACGTAGCTATTATTATCTATAACGTTTTTAAGCACAGGCAATCGAATTAATTGCCTAGTAACGAATTAATGGCCTAGCTTAGTAATAGGTTTTGGATGTCAAGGCACATACAGGGCTCAGAAATGAGTGGTATTGGCAATGCTCATAAGCTCTAAAGCTCGTTGATCTGCCAATAGCAATAAAATCCTCTTCTTGCATGCTTCATGTCAAGTTAAAGGACATCGGAGTTGACGCTTTGTTCTCCCGCTTGTGTTCCAGGTTGCGGCTCGGACGAGTTTCCGTGCGCGAACGGGAACTGCACCGCCTCCGCCTCGCTGTGCGACGGGACCGACGACTGCGGGGACGCCAGCGACGAGTCAGCCGACGTCTGCACAATTGGTATGGCCACAACGGGTAGACACAGAAAGGTTGCGCGTATGAAGCGACAAGCCGGTAAGAACGACCTACGATTTTCGCGGGTGCCTCTGCTGACCTCCCCTCACGCTTCACGGTTCACGGGTCTCACTCTGCACTGAGGTTGGCACCACACACTTTGCATGACAGGGGCGCACGAGTAGAACTGTAGTGCGGGCAGACGGCAAGACGTTTGCTCTCCGCAGTGATTGCTGCATGTCGTTTGTTTCAGGTTGCGGGTTTTGCACTTATTGAAACTCGCTTGCTGCATTTGTTGCTGGTTGCGGGATTTGCACTTATTAAAACTCGCATGCTGCATTATTTTCTGGTTGCAGGATTTGCACTTGACGCCTGCTTTGCTTTGCACTGGTCGAGGGATTTTCACTTAAAAACTTGCTTGCTGCATCTTTCCCTGGTTGCGGGTTTTTCTCGCTGCAGATTTAACAGACTGCGGATTTGCACTTTTGTTGTCCTGCACAATTCACTGGTTGCGGATCGGCGCCTGCACATCTTGCACTTCTGCGCTGCACCGTGTGATGCACTCCTCCTACCAATGTGTGTGTACTGTTGGATGGTACATAGACTGTATAAGACGTTTAAAATTTGAACAAAGCATCAGAACATGCCTGGGAGAAAACACGAGTCTCTGTCAGAAGAACTGTTAAACAGTAGTCCTGTAACCTTGCTCTGTTCTGTTACCTCCATCTGCTGCATGGATACCAGAGGACGAATGCCTGGTGGAGCCCACCGCGCGGCAGGACTGCGGCTACTCGGGCATTACTCAAGAGGAGTGTCTTCAGAGGGAATGCTGCTTTGACAGTTCAACTGCTAATGCAATCTTCTGCTTTAACAAGAAAGGTGTGCATAACATAAGCCATGATTAACCTGTTAATGTGCATAATGCACTCCATGGGCCTCTGGTATAACATAAGCCATGATTAACCTGTTAATGTGTATAATGCACTCCATGGGCCTCTGGTATAACATAAGCCATGATTAACCTGTTAATGTGTATAATGCACTCCATGGGCCTCTGGTATAACATAAGCCATGATTAACCTGTTAATGTGCATAATGCACTCCACGTTGAGGAGAGAGAATATTTTTTTTTTCATCCTCCTACTGAAGTTCTTGCAAATATCCTCTGTTGCTAAAGAAGGTACATTTCAAAAACCTGACAGTGTATCGAATCGGATCTAGATCGGAATTTACAGCGCAGTACAGAACACGTGTTTTGTTGACATATTCTCTTTTTTCACATTTAGAATGCCTAGCAACGGTTGCTATGTAAAAAAAAGCATGATGGAAATGTTTTCTTTTAATCATTGAAAAGAAAATTAATTTCAAGGTTCATATTTTTATCTTTTTCAAGGAATTCTTACCCGAATTATCTAATTAGAATTGCAGAGAACCCAAAAATCGACATTATCTATAAAACAAAATTGCAGTAAATGTCATTTATTACTGAAAACAGTGGTCTTGTCGCAACAATTTGCGCAGCTTGCTATGACGAGCATTATTACATGTATGTACCAATCACGTGAGCTAAAAGGGTAAAATGAAAATAATATTGGTCTTGGTCACCGGCATGCCACATTTTGTCTCATTTACCTCCAAGTAAAGGCACTTCAGGCAAAAGGGCAAGCACCGGCTTTCTAAAACACTTTTTACCAAGCAATAATATATTAGTACCATTATACTAGCACCATTCGCCGAAGGTTACGCATCCATGTAATAATATAAGCAAGAAAACATTTACCGAAGCAGCTGGATGGATTTTGGAAGAAATACAATGTTTCCAAAAATATCATGTTGTTAAGAGTAAACATTTTCTTGCGCATCTTTAGATTTGTTTCTATCGTTGAGAAGATCTTGTATGCCAAATTTGACCTTTTGTACCATAATTATTACAGCAATCGTCTAAACTTTTTCTGGTCTCTTACAAATTTCATGGGTTGCGGGATCGCAAGTGCACATTTTGCAATTCCGCGTTGCACGTCTGTGTCGCACCCCTCCCGTCGATGTGACATCGCACTGAGCATTGCTCACTACTAAAGCGAAATGCCGATCTTCCCGGGAGTTTGTTTGCATTCCTCTCGTTCGTTGGCTGCAGAGATCAGCCCGGACCTGATTTCGCACGGGTGTTACGAGGACGTGTCGAGTCGGAGGTTTCCGCACGCCGCCACCAGCTCGTCTGACATGACCAACAACAAGTGCTCGGACCATTGCAGACAGGAAGGCTTCTCTTATTCAGGTAAAGACTCTTTACTGTTCTTGTATGTGGATCGGAAAAGCCGGAACCATCATGGCATATTAGGGAAAGCTATGTTTAAATGGCTTGGCCGTGTGAGAATTACCGGTTTAACTTACTTTAATAACCCTGTCTTTGCAAGGAAAAGGGACCAGGTTTTGAATGGATTAACAGTCATTACAGCAAACAAACTGCATACTGACCTGTTGAGGCATGGTTGACTCAATAGAGGAGATAACAAAAATGGCTTTAGCTTTAAAATATGAAGTGTACCGAACAGCATTATTTATGAACATGAATACATATAATATACCCACCGAACAGCATTATTTATGAACATGAATACATATAATATATCCACCGAACAGCATTATTTATGAACATGAACACATATAATATATCCACCGAACAGCATTATTTATGAACATGAATACATTTAATATATCCACCGAACAGCATTATTTATGAACATGAACACATATAATATATCCACCGAACAGCATTATTTATGAACATGAATACATATAATATATCCATGTATCGGCAGCGACCCAGTACTCGACCCAGTGCTTCTGCGGGACGGTTGGGAACTTTGCGGCGCTGGGAGAGGCCCGTCCCGCGGCGGAGTGCGCAAGCGCGTGCGGCGGAGACGCGTCTCAGATCTGCGGGGGGTCGTGGAGGATGTCTGTCTACAGGGTTCCCGGTACGTACCAAACTTATCATGGGGGATGTCGGTCTACAGGGTTCTCGGTACGTACCAAACTTATCATGGGGGATGTCTGTCTACAGGGTTCCCGGTACGTACCAGACTTACCATAGGGGATGTCTGCCTACAGGGTTCCCGGTACGTACCAAACTTATCATGGGGGATGTCTGTCCACAGGGTTCTCGGTACGTACCAAACTTATCATGTGGGATGTCTGTTCACAGGGTTCTCGGTACGTATCAAATTTATCATTGGGGATGTCTGTCCACAGGGTACTCGGTACGTACCAAACTTATCATGGGGGATGTCTGTCTACAGGGTACTCGGTACGTATCAAATTTATCATGGGGGATGTCTGTCCACAGGGTTCCCGGTACGTACCAAACTTATCATAGGGAATGTCTGTCTACAGGGTTGCCGGTACGTACCAACCTTATCATAGGGGATGTCTGTCCACAGGGTACTCGGTACGTATCAAATTTATCATGGGGGGTGTCTGTCTACAATTGTCCCGGTACGTATTCATGTGGGATGTCTGTCCACATGGTTCCCGGTACGTATCAAATATTATCATGGGGGATGTCTGTCTACAGGGTTCCCGGTACGTACCAAACTTATTATGGAGGATGTCTGTCCACAGGGTTCCCGGTACGTACCGGACTTATCATGGGGGATGTCTGTCTACAGGGTACCCGGTACGTACCGGACTTATCATGGGGGATGTCTGTCCACAGGGTTCCCGGTACGTACCAAACTTATCATGGGGGATGTCTGTCCACAGGGTTCCCGGTACGTACCAAACTTATCATAGGGGATGTCTGTCCACAGGGTTCCCGGTACGTATTCATGTGGGATGTCTGTCCACAGGGGTCCCGGTTCTCAGCAGATCGGGTCCAGTCACCGCGCGGAAATACTTTTTTTTTCAGCAAGAGAACCCAGCCTTATTTGCCTTATATGCCTTATATGTTGAAATTCGCGAAACAGCGATCCCCCCTCCCCAATGAACGCCGGCGAAGTCCAGAAGGCTATAATTACCCCTGTTTATACGATGGCATCGACAAGGCGAAAATTTCCTTCTTTGACTGATAAAGAGGCAATTGTGATCATAACATAAAACAACATTTTATTTATGGGGACGCTTTTTTTCATGCTGCGTTGCTAGAATCCAACCCGAGAGCATTTTTGCGTCTCGGAAGGTCACATGTCAAAAGTGCCCGGGTTAGGCAACATGACGATGCCCGTGAGTACGGCCAGGCATCGGGTGACTTGCTGACTTTTCGCGTCAGAACGACGATTTCCTGTACGTTCCTAAAAATTCTACAGTAAGATCATAGAGGAATAGCAAAAAAAAGTCAGTCATGAAAAATACAGAAATCACAACATAAAAGTAAAGTGGCCGATCTTTTTTTCGTATACCAACAAAGAGTGTGACATGTTCATTTTGGATTTTTCGTAAACTTGTCGGTTTGTTTTCATCACTTTGTAGTCAATGATATACTGGCGTTTCATGTTTCAACAATATTTAGTTAATATTCAACTTTCCTAACATCTTTATATTCATGTTTCATGTATGGTCTCTCTTTGAAATACGCTGTTTTTTGCCCTATACACTGCACGAAATGGCCTCGTATCCCGGCGTATACGTACAGGGATTCCTCCGGAAATATTCCATATCCCGGTGCGGATTTAGCGTATCCGTTATAATTAACGGAAACGCTAAATCCGCACCGGGATATGGAATATTTCTGGAGGAATCCCTGTACGTATACGCCGGGATACGAGGCGATTTCGTGCAGTGTATCTTGCTACATTTTCGCTCAGTGGAGCGACAGCGAGGTACGTTGTCTCTAATTTGTAGCGATGGAGTTTTGGGATATTTTACTCTAAACTGTTGAGTACTAGATGCATGTAATACAGTAATGTCGCATTCCCTCTGAAAAGGCTAACAGATTACGCAATCTACTTTTTGTATACTTCTACTTTGAATTTCTCAGAAACCCCTTACAAAAATGTGAGGAAGTTGAGAATACGACATGTATTACGGGACAGTGACAGTGCAGAAGGAAGTCATGTCTTTTAAAAGAACTGTCATTTCTAATCTGTTTATTCCATCTTATGTCAAAACTACAGTCACATCTAACCTGTTTATTCCATCTTATGCCAAAACCACAGTCACATGTAACCTGTTTATTCCATCTTATGTCAAAACTACAGTCACATCTAACCTGTTTATTTCATCTTATGTCAAAATTACAGTCACATCTAACCTGTTTATTCCATCTTATGTCAAAACTACTGTCACATCTGGCCTGTTTATCCCATCCTATGTCATAACTTATCACATCTTACCCGTTCATTCCGTCTGCAGACTGTGAAGACGTCCGGACTACTGTCTCCTCTGACAAAACTTACCAGTGGGACATCGCACGTGTCGGCTCGTCACCTTTGACCTTTAGGGTCATGGCCAGTAATGACGTGCACATCGCCCTGTCCTCTGTACGAGCCGACCAGCCGGACATGTACGAGATCGTCATCGGCGGTTGGAGCAACTCCGAGTCCGCCATTCGCCGCGCGCCGGGCGGTGCCGAGGAAACACGAGTCTCCACAGCAGGTAGGTTTTCCTCAATGGCCTTGCTGGTCTTCAGGTTTTCCTTTTACACCCTAATGATTGCGATGAGATGCATCTCAGCACAGGGTAAGCAGCGGCAGTCATCGTGTGCGTTACGTTTCTGTTGTGGGGTGGCGGTCGTGTGTGCCTGTTGTAAGATGGTCGTGTATGTCTGTTGTAAGGTGGTAGTGTGTGCCTGTTGTAAGGTGGTCGTGCATGTCTGTTGTAAGGTGGTAGTGTGTGCCTGTTGTAGGGTGGTAGTGTGTGCCTGTTGTAAGGTGGTCGCGTATGTCTGTTGTAAGGTGGTAGTGTGTGCCTGTTGTAGGGTGGTAGTGTGTGCCTGTTGTAGGGTGGCGGCCGTATGTGCCCGTTGTAGGGTGACGGTCGTGTGTTTCCGTTGTCGGGTAGCGGTCGTGTGAGTCTGTTGTAGGCCAACGGTCGTGTGTGCCTGTTGTAGGGAGGCAATTTTGTGTGTGCCTGCTGTAGAGTGGAGGTGGTGGCCGTTGAGCCTGTTGTAGAGTAGTGGCCTCTGTTGTCTGTTGTAGGGAGGCGGTCGTGTGTGCCTGTTGTAGAGTGGCGGTCGTGGGTGCCTGTTGTAGAGTGGCGTTGGTGGCCGTGTGAGCCTGTTGTAGAGTAGTGGCCTCTGTGTGTCTGTTTTAGGGTGGCCGTGTGCGTCTGTTGGAGAGTAGTGGTGAAGGAATACCATATTTTACCTTACTTTCCAGGCTTTTTGTCGGCTGGTGAGTCCCGGGGCTTCTGGATCTCCTGGGCGGAGGACGGGACCGTTGCCACCGGGCGGGATGGGGAGGGCAGCCCGTTCATGCAGTGGCAGGACCCCGACCCGCTCCCTGTTCTGTACTTCGGCTACTCCACAGGATTCGGCAGCACTGGCCAGTTTTCGTTTCAATGCCAACTAGGTATGCAGTGGTTAACTACATAGTTAATTTTTTTGTATGAATATTATATGCAAATAATGTTCAGATAAAATACCTAGATGAAACTGCGTGGGCTAATTACTGATTAGAATTCTTCCTCGCAGTACTGAATCAAAATTACTCACAACAATTCATGCCTGAACCACTGAATCATAATCAATCACTGCAATCTGTGCCTGTACTACTTAATTATGATTACATCCTACAATTCATGCTTGTACTAAAGGGGCCACCCTAAAATGCCTTTTCTATTTTATTATGGCTTTATCGCCTCTAACGTCGAGATGTTGAAGTACAGAATTGCTTTATGATATAACGACAATCTCTATGTGTCATATTGCATTCCATGTTGGCTCAAACCAGTTCTGATCAGGAACCGGCAGTTCTGACTGGTCCACATAGCAATGCAGCACAGGTGTTGCTGCATCACTATGTGAACCAGTCAGAATTCCCTTGAAAAAGGTCACAGATGTTCGCCAAAACGTCGCTGGAATAAATCTCTTTGTTGTGCAAAATAAGTCTTTTCATTCAGTGACTTACCAACCTTATGAAACTATTGACGGATGTCCCAACCACTTTCTCTACGTAGACCACGTGACATCGATGATTTGGTCTTTGAATTTTGAAGAAACCTGCATCATAACAGTCGACAATTCAATGTGTTAACTTGTTGTGCAGGGACAAACTTTTGTACTTTTTACTACAATTGTACACATCTGAAGGTTCATGCTTATTCAACGTTAATTGACCATGTCATGTTTACGAGTCATGTCTATCCACTGTTTAGAGCCCGTCGGTTTGTGGACCCTCGGTGCGGAGAACGGGACGGCAGACGTTACCGGAAACGGAAATGACGGTGTGGCATCAGGCACTCAGTTGTCAGACGGACCGAACGGAACTTCGGGATCTTACGAGTTCTCCGGTTCCTCCCGCTCGTACGTGGAGATCCCCAATAACGGGCGGCTGGACGTGCGGTACTCCCTCACCGTGCTGGCGCACGTCTTCCCCACCGGGGCCGCCGGGCCGATCTTCAACTTCCGCACGGACGACTGGGGCGTCCACTTCTGGCAAACTGCAGCAAACCAGATATTTGTGAGGTACGTCAGGAACGGCGCACACATCTTCACGCCTAATAGACGACAACTATGGTCGTCGTACTGGAAATCAGCGTACCGTTTGTCATTATAGGTTACTAACAACTAAGAATTCAGAATGAGATTTGATTTTCAATACATCTGTTATCATAGTTTGCACATATAACAAGATAGGAAATAGAATATTATGTAATCTTTACTGACAAATCTTGTTTTGGTACATGGTGAGTGCCTTAAATCCAGTTGGAACTTAATATCTCGTTTCAAATTGTTTGCATCTATTCCTAGAGCTGTTACCAGAGACGGCACGTTGCTTGACGCGGTGAGTGCAGACGTCCTTCAGCAGAGCTCCTGGAACTATGTCGGCGCCACCTACAGCTACGGTACCGGGGAGCTCGCCGTCTGGCACGACGGCGTCAAGGCTGCAAACCTGTCGGTTGGAGTGACACAATTAGCCACGCAGTACGCCGTGCGGGTGGGGTACAGGGCCGGCGACTCGCGCGCGTTCTCCGGTAGGATAGCCTGTCTGCAGCTGTATGATTACGCCATGCAGCAGGGACAGATTCTAGAAGCCAGGACAAAGTGCGACGGTAAGGCTAGGGTTGTGAAGTGTGCAGGCTTCCATCTGTTCTGGGAAGTAAGGTTCTGGTATTATGGAGACGTATTGTTTTCATTTTGTAAAGATTGAAATAGTTTTTACCTATTTTTCATGGTGAGTAGCAAAGCTATTCTCGCTTGGTGGCTTTGGTGTAAGCTGATTAACTTACTGACTGTATGTACTGTTTTTCAAGAATACTAATGGCGTCATTGCTGTCTACATATTAAGGGCAAGGGACAGGTGGAGGTGGACAGATATTGAACTATAGCTGATAACTTCAACTGGTCACGGTTCTTGTATCGTTTATGAGATAATTAGATTGATTAAATACGTTTTAATGCTGCCTTCTCGTACGTCGCATTTTTCGCATTACTCCACCAATGTAGAAACATGTCTCATGACCAATGTCAGGGGATCACACTTGTGGGTTTATCAAGTCTGTATCATTTCCGTGGAATGCTTTTCTTTATAGGACATAAGTTACCTTTAAATATTCATGGGCATGGATTGATGTACTATGCACTGTCACTTCTAATTATTTCTAGCGGTAAAAGTCTGCATTTCTCAAATGTTAGCTGTTTCACGACAAAATAAGCATCGCACATTTTTTCAAGAGGAAGGTCTCTGTCTGGGTCTAGGTCATCCTAATCAAGACGAGACCAGGACACGCGCGTCCGTAACACAAAACATATAGCCAGCGGTCGTCTGTAACACATATAACCAGCGCGCGTCCGTCCCTAACATGTGTGGCCAGTGCACATGTGTTTTCGTAGTACATATCACCAGGGCACGCGTCCTTAACACCGGTGGCCAGGGCACGCGCCTTCGTATCATGGAAGTTGTTTCGTGTTATCTATGGGGTTTGAAAAATAGCTTTTTTCGCCTTTTTCTGAAGGCAACTTGATCTAGCTGTGGCATGTCCAATCGAATTCGCTGTGATGCAGTGCGATCTTTGTCACGAGTTGCTTTATCCATTAGACAGCTTTAGGTATCCACGTCAGGATACATGTAGAATAACTTGACAATCGCTGATTTTCTTCATAAGTACATTAAATCATCCTTTGAAAGTGTGTTGTTTTTTTTTGCTCAAGAAGAAACAGAGCACACAGCATGTACTTCCAGGTGGTGTTGAACCCATACTGATGCTTGTTTCTGTTACAGGTAGCACCGTCCTGCCGACAGAGCCGTCAGGTGCGTTTTCTGGCTTTACCAGCAGTGGATATCAAATGACTGTCACATCGAAGACTTAAGCTAACAGATATGTGTTGGCATTACTTCCATGTAACATAATTATTATTGAAATATATTGAATGAGCTGTATGAACGTTGCTCTACGATACTGCAACTATAGCGTCGGCTCCTGCGCGATGTACAACAGGATCTTAATGTATGCTAACCATGCACTTTTTGTACTAAATAAAAATTTCCAAGCCAAAATATCGCATGAAAATGTGTCCCATGGACAAGATGGATGCGATGTTGTGGTAGGGACTTTCATAATATCGCAGCGGTAACGTCCTGCAAACGCCCCCCTCCCCCCGAACCCCCTTCGTCCAAATACTGTCATGTCCCGCGTGTCAACACACAAGATAAGAGCCGGGAGACCAATGTGAACGGAAAGGTGATGCGAAATTGACACAGAACGGGCCCTTCCTTCGTTTGCGTTTCTGCATCTACGACGGCACTGACCTGTTAAAGCTAGTTTCAATACGGCTAAAGCTACTATTGCCACAGCCCCGTTTGGTCTCCGATTACTGTCAATCGTCTATGGATACAGATTTATTAAGTTATTTTTCAACAGGTTGTCCCATGACGCACTACGTTTATTATAACGGAAATTGCTACAAGAGCTTTACGGAACCGAGATCGCGCGATGAGGCCAGGCAGGCGTGTGCGTCGGACGGCGGGGTTTTGGCCATGCCGAAGGACAGTGCCACAAATTTTTTTCTCGCTAGTCTAGCAGAAGTAGTAAGGGGTCCCTGGCTTGGACTAACGGACGCCGACGGCGATGGGCAGTGGGAATTTGAGGACTGCCAAACCCTGACGTCATCTGACTATTCCAACTGGAAAGCCGGCGAACCGGCGCCAGATAGCGATCGCGGTGGATGTGTCGGCTTCTGGTCGACTGGATCCTCATGGGATGAAAAAGACTGTAGCAAAATCAGGGGCTTTATCTGTCAGCTAAATCGTAAACGTCCCTATCACAACATCGCACACATGGTTACGTTTATTTAAGGTGCACTTTTCATTGCGATATTTTTCGCGGAAACTGTAATTAGTGTAAAGAGACGCATCTTTAGAGTATATATAAATGCACCCTTTGGCACACCTGAAACGACTTTTTCATTAAGTTATATTTCTAGCGTCGCATATAGTATGTATTTACGTATTACGTTTATTCAAAGAATCTTTTTTCAATACGAAACATCCAAACAGAATCTATGCCGACTGATGCATTGTTGAAGTCTAAATGTTTCTACATAGTGCCCTTTCTACAACGTAATGTTGACACGGAAATAACGTCATAATATGTGATACGCATTACACTATAAGACACCGCTTAATTCTTCAATCGCTTGCAGAATGTAGATCAAACTATTCACTAGCGATCTCACACAGGAAATGATCGACTTGCGTCAACAACAGCGTCAAACCTGAATACATATGTACCATATCTAATTGTATTTCATCATCAATGGCATCAATGAAACCGTAAATGACTGGTGAAAATAATGACGTCACATCAGTACCATGCTGCATGAATAGCTGTTGAAAAAAAATATTGTCGGTTGGATAGTGATATGAAGACATGAATCAGTTGTATAAACACTTATGTCAACCCCAACAGGAGAGGGCGCCTGGCTGACGTTAAACGCGTCCTGGGTGGCGGAGACGTCCGGCGCTCCGTACTCGTCAGGCGGCGTGACGTATGACGCCGCGGCCGCGCTGGACGGCAGCAGCGCCACCTACTGGCGCCCCCAGTACTCCAGCTCAGGCGGCTACTGGCTCATCCTGGACCTGCAGACGCCACACACGGTCTCGCGGTTCCGCTTCAGCGGCCCGGGGGACATAAACCACGACGTGCGGGCGTTCGCGCTGCAGGCCTCGCAGACCGGCAGCCCCTACCTGTGGCATGACGTGGTCAACGTCACGTACATCGCCTCGGACAGGTCCACGGAGGCTCGGGTTTACTCGGGTTTCTCCGTGACCGCCCGGTTCTGGCAGTTCCGAGTTACTGAGACGCACGCCAGCCCGCCAGATGGACCGCCATTCATCACGGAAATAGGCTTCTATGGGTCCGAAGGTATGTCATGCTTGTTTTGCTATACGTGCCAATATGCCATCTGTTGTGTCAAGAAAAGATACCAAAGACAACATGCATAAGTCCTTGAGTCCAGGGTATGCTTTTTCTTACAAAACGAGTTCTTCAAAGATCGTAATGACATTTTCAATTGAAAAATACTATGTTACAATTTTGCACCAAGAGAAACCAAACTGCAACCCTATGTGAAGTTCTGAACATGCTGTGCCGCTCGATTGGCAATGTCATCACTGTTTGGTCAGGGGAAAGGCTTTCTAACGAATACAATTGATTTGTTTCTAATTTAGATGGTGCGGATCCTTCAGCACGACAGCATAGTTTCTATGAGTGACGAATGTCATTTATGGACAGTAATCACTGAAATGTTCGATTTACGTTCCAGCCCAAGTCGTGGTTACCACTGTGCGACCAATGCCGACAGAAACACCGGCATACACGCCTTTATCCACAAAGCACAGCACGAGATCGGCACCTGTCCCTGGTAAACAGATGGAACTGATATTTTCGTACAGACGGGTATCCCTGTACACTGAAACAGTATTAATGTGGTGTTGTCGGCTTATAGGTCTCAAGGTGCCTAGATTTTTCCGGTGGTGGCTTTCCTTCATGGAGAGTCACACGTATTTTCGTCACGTTTATTTTGTGGTACTAACATATTGCGCACATTGTTTACGTTGTTCCAGGAGCTTTGTCTTAGTTTCCAGGTGTCCGGTTGATCTGATTTCAAGGTGATAACAATCTAGAATAGCGGTTAGTGGCGATGCATTATAACCCCCGGTATAAAATACCACACTGGGAAATAGTTTCGGTGAGCTCACTTTAAAACAACTGCTGACTGATATGTGGGAAATACTAAACGTAAAAGAAATGGTCGTTTATCTATCACGTTTGCATTTTCACAATGCTGACGTTTACATTTGATTTGATTTGGTATGGAAAGGATTTCCCTTGCCTCCGGATGATTTTGCGCTTGCATAATACCTGCTGGCAAACACTTCAGCAGAGCTGTAATCTAGCACACATTTCCTACAGTCCGTTTGACGAAAGCTGTTCTGAATATCTTTGCTGATTTAACAGTTTTTAACCTTGGGTTGATGGATGAAGCATCTAAAATTCCAATCCTTCATTTTGGCGTGACAGACTCAATATAATTTGAACTTCGTTTCAAACCTCAGTGCCTTAATCTTATTAGTTTCCATGATTGAACGTTTTTTCATGTTTACTGAAACACCAACATGACATTTCTGTCTGCCATGAAGAAAACATCGCCCTGGAGCGGCCCGCGACCCAGTCCAGTCTCTACTCCTCCTCGCACCCGCCGGGCCTGGCTGTGGACGGGAACGCGGACACCGCCTGGACGGGCGGCTCGTGCGTGCACACGGCCAACTCGGCCGACCCCTGGTGGGCGGTAGATCTCGGCTTCTCCCGGAACGTCGGAACCGTCACCATCTACAACCGGCAGGACTGCTGCTGGGACAGAATCAACCCTCTGCGCGTGCACGTGGCGGACTCCGTGTCGGGCCTGTCTGACGCCACGCGCTGCGGCGGGGACCACAGGTTCCGGGAAGGCCAGGCGAGCCTGGCGGTGGCCTGCTCGGGCCGGAAGGGGCAGATGGTGGTCATACAGCTTCCGGGAAGCGGCCGGACGCTCAACATGTGCGAGGTGAAGGTTTACGAAGGTACACATGCAAAACATTACAGTTCCAGGGGAGGGGGTGCATTTTCTCGGACAACCATTTGGAGTGTTGTCGGGTAAAGTCTAGCTTAGGACTCAACCTAGTTAGATGACTGGGTTGATGAAGTTCCGGGTCCATTAAAGTTGCCCACGATTACGTATTTATGGAAAATAACCAGAGTAAATCCTTAGATAAATGTCATTGGAGTCTCCCCTAGGAAACTTCAACGGAACGTCTTTATGTAAGACGAAAATGCAAATAATAACTTCGCATGATGACCTAGGAACACAGCAGAATTCTTTTTTAATGATTTTCACATTCCCAGCAACTAATATCGCCTTGGGGCGCCCGACGCAACAGTCCAGTCACCACCGATACAGCCAGCCGGGCGGCCGGGTGGTGGACGGGAGCAACAACACCAACTACCGCGTCGCGCCGTTCTGCGTCCACACGGACGGCGGCACCGACGGAAGGGACCCCTGGTGGTACGTCAACCTCGGGACCACCAGGACCATCGGCTACGTCACCATCTTCACCCGCCAGGACTGCTGCCCGGAGAGGATCAGCCCCTTCCGCATCCACATCGGCGACTCCGCGGACGTCTCTGCTAACGCCAGATGCGGGAACAGCCATACTTTCCCCACCGACCGCGTGGACATGGCGGTCTCCTGTTTCGGGATGACAGGGCAGTACGTCGGCATCCTTCTGCCGGGAAGCGACAGGATTTTACAGCTGTGCGAGGTGGAGGTGTATCCAGGTACACGGCAAGGGGGGTCTTTTCTCTAGCTGTGGTGCAAGGCAAGGGGAAGGCCGTCTTTTCTCTAGCTCTGGTGCAAGGCAAGGGGAAGGCCGTCTTTTCTCTAGCTCTTGTGCAAGGCAAGGGGAAGGCCGTCTTTTCTCTAGCTCTGGTGCAAGGCTTTGTCTCACGGCAAGGTAAATGCCATATTTTCTAGCTCTGGTGCAAGGCTCTATCTTCGCTGCACGCAGCGACAGGCTCGGTGTGCGTGGAGACGGTGATGGCGGTGACGCAATAAAACGAATCGGTTTACAGTTTTCTGCTCTGCTGCAAAAAAAGTATACAGCTATTCTACAAACGCTGCAAGTGCTACATTAGAGAGCTGAAGGTTGCATTATTACGCCGAAGTGGTGTTAACTTTGGTGAAAGGCTTCTCCTTGATTGCACAACTCATCGCTCTTTGAGGTTTATTTACAGCTTCAACTTTGTTGCCGCCCTTCACGCTGGTGGTGAATCGCATGGCAGCTGATCTGTTCAACACGCATAGACTCAGCTTTCCTGCACGCATACCACAACCTGCACCGCCGCATTAGACCCGAAGTCGACATGTTAATGAGTCTCTTCGCGGTTCTCTTTCCACAGCCCCCGAGGGGTTCTCCGTGTTGGCGCAGTCGTCCGGCTGGGAGGATCCGGGCTTCGGCGCCGACAGCACCTACGTCATCGCTAACGGGCAGCAGAGCAGGGTCGAGTCAGGTGAGCCCGGGGTGCTGCTTCGGGAAAATTGGCGTTATTTGTTTGGAGCCGAGGGTAAAACTATGTATACGGCAAATCGTACCATAGAATACTGAAAATGCAGCTTAACGTTGTCGTTTCATGTGTACAGCATGTCTGTGTCACAACTGCTCTATTTCTTAACAAGTAGGTATGAAAAAAGCTTATTATAAACATATATTGGACTGAATTACCTGCAACTCTACAGCAGTTCTGAAAAATCAGACTCGATCGCATTTCGTCAGAGTCTGTGGACAAACATGTAGGAACATGTGCCTCCTGTAACCCCCGCGTGCTTCTATCCCAGCACCAGGCACGTTCTGCCACTACCTGCAGACCGGCTGCGGAGGGTCGGGAGTGGGTTAGGGTTAGGGTTAGGGTTAGGGTTAGGGTTAGTCTGTGAGCATGTGCTCCGGTAACCCCAGCGTGCTTCTATCCCAGCACCCGGCACGTGTGGACAGTCCGCGTTCCGCCACTACCCACAGACCGGCTGCGGAGGGTCGGCAGTGGACATCACGGGCTACTCGGGAGTCTCCCTGCAGTTCTGTGCAGAAGCTTGCTGCGCGCAGCAGACATGCCTGTCCTTTCAGTACAGCACCACGGCCGACTGCTACCTGAAAACCAAGCTATGCTCTGCGTCGGAGAAACTGTCCAGTGCAAACGGCAACATGTACGACCGGCTTATTCTGCCAGGTTAGTGCTTTTGTGGACAATACAATATATAAGAAAACACAATCTAAAAAAGGAAAATGCAACATTTTTTGATATCATGTTTGCTTTAGAATTGCTGTAATGATGCTGTAGGGACGCTGTAAGGATGCTGTGTAAATATTCTAATAATGTTGTAGACTGTAGAAATGCTGAAGAAATGCTGAAGAAATGCTGGAGGAATGCTGTAGGGATGCTGTAGGGATGCTGTAAGGATGCTGTAGAGATGCTGTAGGGATGCTGTAGGTATGCTGTAGAAATGCTGTAGGGATGCTGTAGGGATGCTGTAGGTATGCTGTAGAAATGCTGTAGGGATGCTGTAGGGATGCTGTAGAAATGCTGTAGGGATGCCGTAGGGATGCTGTAGGGATGCTGTAGGGATGCTGTAGAAATGCTGTAGGGATGCTGTAGGGATGCTGTAGGTATGCTGTAGAAATGCTGTAGGGATGCTGTAGGGATGCTGTAGAAATGCAGTAGGGATGCTGTAGGGATGCTGTAGGGATGCTGTAGGGATGCAGTAGGGATGCTGTAGAAATGCTGTAGGGATGCTGTAGGGATGCTGTAGAAATGCAGTAGGGATGCTGTAGGGATGCTGTAGGGATGCTGTAGAAATGCTGTAGGGATGCTGTAGGGATGCTGTAGAAATGCAGTAGGGATGCTGTAGGGATGCTGTAGGGATGCTGTAGAAATGCTGTAGGGATGCCGTAGAAATGCTGTAGGGATGCTGTAGGGATGCTGTAGAAATGCAGTAGGGATGCTGTAGGGATGCTGTAGGGATGCTGTAGGGATGCTGTAGGTATGCTGTAGAAATGCAGTAGGGATGCTGTAGGGATGCTGTAGGGATGCTGTAGGGATGCAGTAGGGATGCAGTAGGGATGCTGTAGGGATGCCGTAGGGATGCTGTAGAAATGCTGTAGGGATGCTGTAGGGATGCTGTAGAAATGCTGTAGGAATGCTGTAGGGATGCTGTAGAAATGCTGTAGGGATGCTGTAGGGATGCTGTAGAAATGCAGTAGGGATGCCGTAGGGATGCCTCAGGGATGCTGTAGGGATGCTGTAGGAATGCTGTAGAAATTGTATATGAATGCTAAATGAATGCTGTAGGGATGCTGAAGTGTTACTCGATGTTTTTTTTTGTTTTTTTTCACCGGCAGTTATCCGGCGCGGGCATCAGGTGTTCATAGTGAATGAACAGACCGGGGCAGTAGTAGAGAAGGCTGTGTTCGACACGCATTATGGGGGAGGAGGGGTCACAGCAGCGCAGCAGCTGACGACCTTTCTGCAGGGGATAGCAGAGGTATTAGCTGCAAACTGTATATGAGCTGTTTTTACCTGAGATAGTGTACACAAGGTACAAACTATGGTATCTACTGGTACATATCTACATATGCGTGACCAGTTACTTGTTTAGGTGAAGTCTTTGGCAAGATTCGTCAGTCGCCAGTGACACAACTCCATCATCTGTACAAACTCTTAGCGCTGAGAGTTGCCTCGTTGCCCACGAAGTTGACACCCCAAACGTGGCAAAGGTCAAGTTCCGCTGCTGTTATATGTCTGACTTGTGGGGACGCTGGATACGTAAACAAAGACAACCACACGTAGAGCCTGTTGTCAACTATAAGCGAAGAATATTACTTTTTTATTTGATCTTGTTAGCTTTTGCATCTCGACTTCATGCATACCAATGAATCTTGTAATTCGACCAGAGACTCAATCGCTAGATCTCGTTGACCCGCGTCCGATACCTTGGTCACAGCGGGAGATTGTTGTTGCCAATGCTGTCAAGAAGGCGTAGATGAGAAGCTGTTAACGATCACTGCCTGTTCCTGAATCGAGGACATTATCGGCACGGAAACCGCCAAAACCTCCGATGTTAGACGAATTGCGGGACGTTTCTCGTTTGCTATGGTTTAGAACTTAAATGTGAAGGTGTGGTTGTTATTAGGAATATTTTTCGTCACGTTACCGACAAATATTAGATTGATGTATACCCGCCACTCCCGAACTTTAGAGAATAAAAATCGAGCCACTCCACTGAGACTAGAAAGATTGTTACTGGCTTTTTACTGACCCGTGAATGTTCATAGTTTTACCATGGTCCCTACCGACCTACAGATGATTTTACCATGGTCCCTACTGACCTACAGAGGCATGGTTTTACCATATGATGGTTCTTACTGACCTACAGAGGCCACATATAAACGTCCATACATCCTAATTGCTGTTTCCGCCCTGCTACAGGGGCGGGTCATTGCGGTTGTTGTTCATGACAGCGGTGACACCAACGCGGACAACGAGCCTGATCTGGCGGCGTACGGGTCGACAACAACCCGACTAGGTACCGCAAACCTTGTTTAAACTGTTCGTGCAGCTCGACTAGGTACCGCAAACCTTGTTTAAACTGTTCGTACAACCCGACTAGGTACCGCAAACCTTGTTTAAACTGTTCGTGCAGCTCGACTTGGCACCGTAACACGTGTTTAACTGTTCATACAACACGGCTAGGTACCGCAGCACTTGTTGATACTGTTCGTACAGACATGCGATTCTTATCAGAGAAAACGAACTTTGAAAATTAAGTGTGAAAAAGCTGTTACATGTACTTTTATCACATCCGCTTATCAATATCAAATACCAGTGTTCAATGTAGAATTCATTCCTGGGCTATGACATGTTTATTCCCCATGATAGGTACTAGGGAGTCCTGGGCTGTGACATGTTTATTCCCCATGATAGGTACTAGGGAGTCCTGGGCTATGATCAGCCAGAAAGGGGCAATTCCATCTTGGTTTGTGGAAGGCACGAGCGCTAGAGGGGCCGGACCCACCACGGTACAAGCGTACATCCCAACAGGTAGGGAAACAGGCATTCATTACCTTATGGTACAATCGTACTTAGTGACAGGTAGAGTAACAGGCTTTTATCATCATAATGGTGCAGGCGTACATCACAACGGGTAGGGAGACAGAATTTATTTTGCATCTGAATATGATGCACGAGCTAAAAGTGCCCGATCCAACTTTGACATCGTATAGCTGCCAAATGACATATGCTAGGACTACCAAACTTGGTTACTTTCCCTAAAATTTAGTTGGCAACAATTTTATGATAATAGTTTATGTTTATCATTATTCGTGTTGCCATGGCAACCGGTATCAGACAGGCATTTTATGCAAAAATCACTAATTGACAATGATATTTCTGAAGTTTTTTGCTCAACCACGCTAGTTTTGCTACATGTATAACATCATATGTAATGAGATGTAGCTTTCATGATTTGATATTCATAATTTTTGCTAATTTTATGACGTGATCGGTCAAAATCCAAGATGGGGGACCATATCACTATTTTAGGTTTCAACTTGCTTTTTCGCCTTCAAAATCGTCACTACCTGGAATTTTCTTTACCAGAAACATTCAGATTAACGTTTTTAGTCTATTTCAGTGTGTTTCGGGGTCATAAGTGGAAAAAAGTATTTTTAAGAATTTCACAATGGCCGATCCAAGATGGCGGATCCCAAGGGATCGTTAACAACACATGACTATGACGTCATTTGTACATCAACGTAATTACCATTGACGTCAGATGTCTTGGTATACATTGATATCATTATGACACACTTTTTTGTATAATACCTTTTGATGTTACGGGAATTCCTTATTTAGCCTAAAAATCACATTGATGACGTCATAATACGTCAGATTACGTCGTAATGTCACCAAAATTACAGATATCATCAACGTTCACGTGTGTATCACTCTCTTCAATTTCTGGCCAAGTCTACATAGGGTTAAGGAATTTTTCACTAAAATAACAGGGCATTTCAAAATTTCCTTGATGAAAAAGCGATTATGACTCAGTGTATCTAGCAATAACAAGTTCCAGCTAATTAATTAAATAAGTTCCATTTTGTCAAGTGCAAGAAATGAGTATAAATATATCTTTCTGTTCTAAGTCTCGTGAACTTATGACTAGGCAGACGTTCACAGCTCAGTGTAATGTGTTATACGCCAACAGCTCAGTGTAATGTGTTATACGCCAACAGCTCAGTGTAATGTGTTATACGCCAACAGCTCAGTGTAATGTGCTATACGCCAACAGCTCAGTGTAATGTGTTATACACCAACAGCTCAGTGTAATGTGTTATACGCCAACAGCTCAGTGTACTGTGTTATACGCTGTAATCACACCTTTTTCAGACCCCAGCACACCCACGCCGACTCCCCTGCCGGACCCCGAGACGCCCCTGCAGTACTGCTGGAGTAGTGAGTACGGCATGAGCGCGGTGGACGGATATCTATCCGGGGGAGAGCGGTCCAGCGACCCGCCTAACTACTGGTACCTGGGAGACTTCTCCGACAGCCAGGGGTACGCCGAGTGCACTAAGGCCTGCGACGCGGAGCCGCTCTGCGTGGCGTTCGCGTTCCATTACTCAGCGTACGGAAACACCTGGGGAAGCCAGTGCTACGGAAGGTACGCACACTCTTCAGTACAACATAGTGTCACTCACAACAGGTTCAAAGCCACGCTATTCTTGTATCTACGAGTATTCTGCTATCTTCAATTAAAATAAGTCTTACAAACATAACGGAAAAGGCCCTAACTTTAGACGTTATTCTTACAGTATCAATCACTCAAAAATGGTTCATTAATAAAATGGTTTATTCATAAAAGAAATTATAGATCGTACATAGCTTTTGATTTAATCTTTGTCGCGGTATTTCAAACATAACAGTAATAACAGCTTTAGAGCAAAACTGAATGAGGCCAGAAGAAACGTTTTGGTATCTGATGCAAATTCATGCATTTGTCCACTGAGTTCATTCTGTGATATAATTTTCCCCATCATGCTACAGGGGCTCCTACCCGGACACGCTGGTCCCATCAGCGAACATAGTGAGCGGCCAGAGGCTGGGCCTGCGCTGTGGGGACGACTCGTGTGTGCAGGAGCTGGGCGGGTGTGACGGCTGGGCGGACTGTCCGGGCGGACGGGACGAGTCGCCCGCGGTCTGTGATGGAGAACAGGCCACAGCTGTGCAGGGTAAGTCTTCCCACAGCTGTGCAGGGTAAGTCTTCCCACAGCTGTGCAGGGTAAGTCTTCCCACAGCTGTGCAGGGTAAGTCTTCCTTACAGGAGGCCACAACTGTGCAGGGTAAGTCTTCCCACAGCTGTGCAGGGTAAGGCTTCCCACAGCTGTGCAGGGTAAGTCTTCCTTACAGGAGGCCACAGCTGTGCAGGGTAAGTCTTCTTACAGGAGGCCACAGCTGTGCAGGGTAAGTCTTCCTTACAGAAGGCCACAGCTGTGCAGGGTAAGTCTTCCTTACAGGAGGCCACAGCTGTGCAGGGTAAGTCTTCCTTACAGGAGGCCACAGCTGTGCAGGGTAAGTTTTCCTAACAGGAGGCCACAGCTGTGCAGGGTAAGTCTTCCTTACAGGAGGCCACAGCTGTGCAGGGCAAGTTTTCCTTACAGAAGGCCACAGCTGTGCAGGGTAAGTCTTCCTAACAGGAGGCCACAGCTGTGCAGGGTAAGTCTTCCTTACAGGAGGCCACAACTGTGCAGGGTAAGTCTTTCTTACAGGAGGCCACAGCTGTGCAGGGTAAGGCTTCCTTACAGGAGGCCACAGCTGTGCAGGGTAAGTCTTCCTTACAGGAGGCCACAACTGTGCAGGGTAAGTCTTCCTTACAGGAGGCCACAGCTGTGCAGGGTAAGTCTTCCTTACAGGAGGCCACAGCTGTGCAGGGTAAGTTTTCCTTACAGAAGGCCACAGCTGTGCAGGGTAAGTCTTCCTAACAGGAGGCCACAGCTGTGCAGGGTAAGTCTTCCTTACAGGAGGCCACAACTGTGCAGGGTAAGTCTTTCTTACAGGAGGCCACAGCTGTGCAGGGTAAGGCTTCCTTACAGGAGGCCACAGCTTTGCAGGGTAAGTCTTCCTTACAGGAGGCCACAACTGTGCAGGGTAAGTCTTCCTTACAGGAGGCCACAGCTTTGCAGGGTAAGTCTTCCTTACAGGAGGCCACAGCTGTGCAGGGTAAGTCTTCCTTACAGGAGGCCACAACTGTGCAGGGTAAGTCTTCCTAACAGGAGGCCACAGCTGTGCAGGGTAAGGCTTCCTAACAGGAGGCCACAGCTGTGCAGGGTAAGTCTTCCTTACAGGAGGCCACAGCTGTGCAGGGTAAGTCTTCCTTACAGGAGGCCACAACTGTGCAGGGTAAGTTTTCCTTACAGGAGGCCACAGCTGTGCAGGGTAAGGCTTCCTAACAGGAGGCCACAACTGTGCAGGGTAAGTCTTCCTTACAGGAGGCCACAGCTGTGCAGGGTAAGTCTTCCTTACAGGAGGCCACAGCTGTGCAGGGTAAGTCTTCCTTACCGGAGGCCACAGCTGTGCAGGGTAAGTCTTCCTTACAGGAGGCCACAGCTGTGCAGGGTAAGTCTTCCTTACCGGAGGCCACAGCTGTGCAGGGTAAGTCTTCCTTACAGAAGGCCACAGCTGTGCAGGGTAAGGCTTCCTAACAGGAGGCCACAGCTGTGCAGGGTAAGGCTTCCTAACAGGAGGCCACAGCTGTGCAGGGTAAGGCTTCCTAACAGAAGGCCACAGCTGTGCAGGGTAAGTCTTCCTAACAGGAGGCCACAGCTGTGCAGGGTAAGTCTTCCTTACAGGAGGCCACAACTGTGCAGGGTAAGTCTTTCTTACAGGAGGCCACAGCTGTGCAGGGTAAGGCTTCCTTACAGGAGGCCACAGCTTTGCAGGGTAAGTCTTCCTAACAGGAGGCCACAACTGTGCAGGGTAAGTCTTCCTTACAGGAGGCCACAGCTGTGCAGGGTAAGTCTTCCTAACAGGAGGCCACAACTGTACAGGGTAAGTCTTCCTTACAGGAGGCCACAGCTGTGCAGGGTAAGTCTTCCTTACAGGAGGCCACAGCTTTGCAGGGTAAGTCTTCCTTACAGGAGGCCACAGCTGTGCAGGGTAAGGCTTCCTTACAGGAGGCCACAGCTGTGCAGGGTAAGTCTTCCTTACAGGAGGCCACAGCTGTGCAGGGTAAGTCTCTCTTACAGGAGGCCACAGCTGTGCAGGGTAGGTCTTCCTTACAGGAGGCCACAGCTGTGCAGGGTAAGTCTTCCTAACAGGTGGCCACAACTGTGCAGGGTAGGTCTTCCTTACAGGAGGCCACAGCTGTGCAGGGTAAGTCTTCCTTACAGGAGGCCACAGCTGTGCAGGGTAAGTCTTCCTTACAGGAGGCCACAGCTGTGCAGGGTAAGGCTTCCTTACAGGAGGCCACAACTGTGCACCTCTGACCTCCAAATAAAACTTGCCCCAAAACTATTCTGAATCAAATCGACGAAGGTTAGATTTAGGTTATTGTGATTTACGTATGCATCTACTCAATATGCATGTATTCTAATGACTTTAAACGATGTTAAAGTGGGTTGTAGGACTGATTCTAATGGCCATTTAGTTAAAGGGTATTAGAATCTACTTATGTGCATTTTCATTCATGAACTCGTTTTTGTCCCTATACAACTGTAATTGTTGACTGTCGAAAATCACCTATGCTGTCTGAGTGTCTGTAGTCTGTGACTGTGGAGTACATTGTAACAGTTGCCAGTAAATAATTCTTTTCCACAAGAACCCGCTTTTGTACGAACCGGTGTAAATGAACGAAACCTTTTAGAACACAGACTAAGTAGTCAGTGTGAACACAGACTAAGTAGCCAGTGTGAACACAGACTAAGTAGCCAGTGTGAACAGAGACTAAGTTGTCAGTGTGTTGTTGTCTTCTATCCAGTCGCTCCCACCAGGCAGTTGGTGTGCGAGAGGCAGACGATGTCTATAGACTGTCCGGCCGCCACGCAGATCGGCGTCCTGTGGGCGCTGTACGGGAGGATAAGGCAAGACGCCCCGCCCTGCGCATCCAGCCCTAACACCGACTGCAGGTACGGTTCCCGCTGGTTAGATCTAACTACGGGTAATGCGGCATGTTATTGTACGGGAGGATAAGGCAAGACGCCCCGCCCTGCGCGGCCAGCCCTAACACCGACTGCAGGTACGGTTCCCGCTGGTTAGATCTAACTACGGGTAATGCGGCATGTTATTGTACGGGAGGATAAGGCAGGACGCCCCGCCCTGCGCATCCAGCCCTAACACCGACTGCAGGTACGGTTCCCGCTGGTTAGATCTAACTACGGGTAATGCGGCATGTTATTGTACGGGAGGATAAGGCAAGACGCCCCGCCCTGCGCATCCAGCCCTAACACCGACTGCAGGTACGGTTCCCGCTGGTTAGATCTAACTACGGGTAATGCGGCATGTTATTGTACGGGAGGATAAGGCAGGACGCCCCGCCCTGCGCATCCAGCCCTAACACCGACTGCAGGTACGGTTCCCGCTGGTTAGATCTAACTACGGGTAATGCGGCATGTTATTGTACGGGAGGATAAGGCAGGACGCCCGCCCTGCGCACCCAGCCCTAACACCGACTGCAGGTACGGTTCCTGCTGGTTAGATCTAACTACGGGTAATGCGGCATGTTATTGTACGGGAGGATAAGGCAGGACGCCCCGCCCTGCGCGGCCAGCCCAAACACAAACTGCAGGTACGGTTCCCGCTGGTTAGATCTAACTACGGGTAATGCGGCATGTTACTGTACGGGAGGATAAGGCAGGACGCCCCGCCCTGCGCGGCCAGCCCAAACACAAACTGCAGACACGGTGTTAGAGTGACTCATGGTTAATGCGCTGTGTTATTGTTACCGTGATCTACATTTTTTTAGAAAGAGTCTAGAGCAGTTTCCTGTCGCTGTTTCAGGGGATCCACGAGTCTCGCCAGGGTGACTGAGGAGTGCGGCGGGAAGTCCAGCTGCACCGTCGAGGCCAGCAACAACGTCTTCGGCGATCCGTGCGAAGGGACGGAGAAATATCTGGATGTGTTATATGAGTGCAGAGAACCAGGTACATATCTGTATGTGTTATATGAGTGAGAAGAACCAGTATTAACTGGATGTGATATATCTAATCTTAAATCTTCTAAAATCTCTATTGAGTATACTACTTGGCAAACTTGTTAAGTCTAAGTTATGATGGTATTTACACTACACAATTGCAAGGATTAAGACAGTTGTTCTTATTTACACCTTGAATTTGTTATAGACCTTGCAGCCGCCGTCGGCATTTGGCCTCTGAACAGACAACATGAAGCCAACGACACCAGTGGTAACGGGCACCATGCCACGCCCGAGGGAACACAGCTGGGCCCCGGGGTGAAGGGAGAAGCCTCGGGATCATACTCCTTCTCGGGGTCCGAGGGCTCCTTTCTCCGCGTCGCGAACGGCGGAGTGTTCGGCGCCGCGGGCTCCTTCACTGTTCTACTGAACATCTATCCCACCGGAGAGAGCAGCACACTGGTGTCTTACTCAGATGGTCTGAAAGCGGAGATAAAACAGGCGAATTCTACCACTCTGGTTTTCAAGTAAGTAAAAAAACAACATGCGTGTTAGCATAGGTTCTGGTAAAATGCGTTTCTGTAAGAAAATATGATAAAGATAAAGCGATTCCGCAGAAAAACTGCGTACTTCTATGACCGTCTCTGGTCTTTTGCGCAACTTGTCTATGGCAGTTGCACGTACTAAAGTATATACTACTAACCCGACAAGAACAAGCCATGGCTAGTGATCATAATAGCTAGTTAGACCATTTTCAAAATGCCCTATTGGCGTGTCTTTATGCCCCCGAGCAGGAGTTAGTCTGGTAATTCTGTTAAAACCTTTCCGACTCGGTTGCATGAAGACACATTGAGATGAAGATAACATTACAAACGCACCGTTCACAGAAACGTCCTTTTTATTTACAGCATTCTACCGTCGTCCGTGACCCTCACTCTGGAAGCGTCTGTCTTGACGCTCAATGCCTGGAACTATTTGGGAGTATCTTACGACTACACCACAGGAGTTGCTATGGTCTGGCACGAAGGCATTCCTGTGGCAAAGTCGAACGTTGGCAGGCTGGACGTATCAACACAGGGCGACTTAATAATTGGCAAGCAGAACACGAGCTCTGAGGACCCGTCTCCGTTTGGCGGGAGAATGTCTTGCCTGCAGGTGTACGGGGCCGCCCTGGGCAAGGCTGAGGTGGGGAAGGCGCGGGAGGCCTGTGACGGTAAGTCTCCGTTTGGGGGGGGGGGGGGGGGGAGAATGTCGTGCCTGCAGGTGTACGGGGCCGCCCTGGGCACGGCTGAGGTGGGGAAGGCGCGGGAGGCCTGTGACGGTAACGAATTCATCTTGATCATATATCTTCCCTTCTTATCACACAAAGATTCTTTGAACTGAATAATATTTAGATAGATTGTCATTATCTGATGATAGACATCAATACCAAATGTGTATGTATATCAAGTTGCATCAATCCCTTATGAACTGGACCGTGTCTATATATCACCAGGCGGTAACGTCGCTCTCGGTAGAGCCGCGAGCCAGAGCAGCCGTGCGGCGGTGCCGGGCCGGGACACCAGCGCAGGGCAGGCGGTGGACGGGTACCTCGGCACCACCGTCCACCCCGGAGACGCCTGTGCGGCCACGGACCGGGACTCCGACCCCTGGTGGCTGGTGGACCTCGGGACCGTCTCCTCCGTAGGAACTGTGCGCGTCCTGACCCGCGCGGACTGCTGTGGTGAGTAGCGCTCGTGCTGTTCTCGGAGTAATTAAACTAGCATTGATGTCAGCACAGAAATAGTACTGCATATGTCTTACTCTCTGTGCAGGGGAGAGGCTTCGGAATTTACAGGTGAGAGTTGGAGACTCACCCGACTTCCTACTGAACCAAGCTTGTGGAGCCATCTACACGGGAGCGACCTCTAGCGGAGAGAGACTAGAGCTGCACTGCCGGGAAGGCACGGTTGGGCAGTTCGTGTCCGTGCAGACCGTCAAAACAACGGACCAGCTGTCGCTGTGTGAAGTGGAGGTGTTCCCGGAAACAGGTGACGTACCGGGTTACTTAAGAATCAATGAACAATACTGTGTCAACACACATTTTAGTCGATATCGGGCGCATTTACATGGCCGGAGACCCTGAAATGAAAGTTTTCGTTACTTTGATATCTATTGCGTGTATCATCAAACTATCCTTACGAACAGGTTATTATAGTTAACTAGAATACTATTGTTAACCGGGTTACAATCGTTTACCAGGCTATCACCTTTAAACAGTTACTGTCGAGACCAAATATCATCACTAACTATTTCCTGTCCCCTTCCTGCCCCCACAGACGTGAGTCCGCCCCTTGCCTGCGGCGAGACGACCCTGTTTGTCACGGAGACACGGAACGGAACTCTCTCCAGTCCCAGCTTTGGTTCGGGCACCTACCCTCCCAACAGTGCCTGCCGATGGCTTCTAACGGCTCCACAAAACGGCATTATAGTTCTCAGCATAGTGTTGATGGACTTACAAGACAGTGCCGACTGTACGTCGGATTCTGTTGTAGTCTACGATGGACCCTCCCCTTCCTACCCAGTCCTCGGGCGCCTCTGCGGAACCGCCGAGTCCGTCCTCACGTCGGGGAGTCAGATGTTCGTGCAGTTCGTGTCAGACGGGGAAACGGAAAGTTCCGGCTTCATGGCGACCTTCACTGCTGTTAGTCCGGGTATGTTTCACCACGCCTGCCATCCGTTACAATCTTATAGTATGTTATGCTTGATAATATTATAATCACGACTATTCAAACTCACAGGATTTCTAAATACCAGTCAACATTTCTGCCAATGAAAGTCTTTGCTTTGTTTCCCTGCAGACGAGAACATCGCCTCGGGAAAGCCCGTCTCTCAGGCGGCGGACCTGAGCGCGAACCGCGTTGCCGAGAGGGCCGTTGACGGGGACGTGGCGACCTGCGCGGCGACAACAAACCTGCTCGAGCCGTGGTGGAAGCTGGACCTGGGCGCGGCCTACTCCGTGATGAAAGTTCGCCTGTACACCAACGGGAACGACACTGTTGTCGGTAAGTTTCAAGGGGTGGCAACATGACCGGACAACCAAATTTACTTATACCTTTAGCATTATACACGTAGGGCACAATGGATTACTCCGTGATGAAAGTACGACTGGGAACGACACTATCTTAGGTAAGTAAGGGTGGCAACATGACCGGACAACCAAATTTACTTCTACCTTTAGCATTATACACGTAAGGCACAATGGATTACTCCGTGATGAAAGTACGACTGGGAACGACACTGTCGTCGGTAAGTTTCAAGGGGGTGGCAGCGGTACGAGAGAACCAAACTAACTTATAACAGATTTACATTTTATCTCATGTTATTGAAATTGCAACACAGCATTACACAGGTCACCCATGCAGCGTTGCTGATGTCGGGTTAAATGAGTTTAGTGTGCAATTATGACCAAACTGTCACGTAAATTTCACGTCATAGCAGGTCAGTTGAAGCTAAAAGAAACTACTGAAATGTTTCAAATGTTAACTTTGTACGTATTTGTTACCATCTTCATTGAGTTGAAGATGATAGCAATATACACGTATAACGTAAGGCACATTGATATAGTTTCATAATCTAAACAACATGATCAGATTAAGAAGTAAAATTATTCGTATTTTTCTCCAGGCTTCTTTTGTTGCATCTAAAATATTCTATTATCCCAGGAGAAATGAACAACTTCCAAGTGCGCGTCGGAGACGACACAGACATGTCCCACAATTCCGTGTGCGGCCCCGCCTGGACGGATCGGGCGCTGAACGATGACGTCATTGACATCTCCTGTGGAGACGCCATCTTGGGTCGCTACGTCTCCGTGCAGATAGAAGGGAGGGCGGACTCCCTCCGGCTCTGTGAGGTCGACGTCTTCCTGGAACAAGGTACAGGTCCCTACTCTTCAAGGAGAAGTTCGGATCCAGATTGTCTTTGACCTCTTTTCAGGCATTTTTGTCGGGCTTTCTATCTTTTTTAGATTTAAAAGAAAACCTGACAAAAATTGAAAGACTGACAGGATCGTCTAAAATATCTCGAAACCAAGACGGACCCGAATATCTGCTTGGAGAGCACCAAATCTCGTACGTTTGATAAATGCAAACATGTAACCAGTAAGAGCTACCTCCGGGGAGAATTGCCGGACATCTCTTTTGAAACCATGGCTAATAACGGTGCTGTTTGTGCTACTTGCTAGATATCTTGACCGTTCTTTTTTCCTACCAGGAGAAGCCTCACCTGCCTACGAGTGCGGCGAGACTTCCGTGTTCGTAGTGTCTGGAGAGTACGGACTCCTGTCAGCATCCGGGAACGTGACAAACCAAAACAGCGATTCTGACGACAATGGAATCGACTCGGATTACTCGGTCAGCAGCAACTGCAGTTGGCTGATTTCTGCCAGAGATGGCCTCCTTACCCTCACATTCACGACCTTTGACCTGCCTGACAGTGCGGGGTGCGCGGAGGGATATGTGGCCGTGTACGACGGCGCGAACTGCCAGGCTCCGCTGCTCGGGCGGTTCTGCGGCGGGGCCCTGTCGCCGACACTCGTCAGTCTGGGCACCCTGTTCGTCCAGTTTGTCACGTACGGACGCCACGTGTCAACATTTAGTGCTACTTTCGCTGCAGGACAATCAAGTAAGTCATGGAAAGCATAAAAACGCCACCAGCGGTTAAAATTTCTATGGAAGCCTTAACCTCATATGAAATTTTATAGCAATCAACTTTATAGCAAAATACAGTTACGTCATCAAAAACATAACCTTTCTGGGGAAGGTAATGACCATTCCACTGCATTCCACAGGAAATCTGGCACTAATGAAGTCAGCCGAACAGAGCGCGACCCGTGTGAGAGGAGGAGCACCGCTGTCGGCCGGGCTGGCGGTGGACGGGAACAATGGGACCGTCGCGCAGGCACTCTGCGCAGAGACTGACGTCACGGACCAACCCTGGTGGCGGGTGGATCTGGGCGGGGTCTACCTGGTGCAGAAAGTCCGCCTGTATGGCGGTTCGGGTGAGTTGCGATAATTCTAATGTTCTCGGGACAACGATCGTTACCTCAGCTACGAAATATATATGTACCATTGACAACTTGCCGTACATTGTTAACTGTTGGTCGCCTGCATGAAGCCGTATTAGTGTTTCCCTTTCGAGTAGTTTTTTCAGCATTTCGTCTGTTGACTTCATGTATACGGAAAGGAATGATAACATGCCTCCCATGGCATGTAAGGAACATTCCTCCTATGGCATGTTAGTGACGGCAGGCAGATACGACGCCAGACTGATGACATTTCTTCTGCTCCTTTTTAAGAGGAGACTCTGCAGGACGTGCAGGTCCGTGTGGGAACGGACCGGGACGTCAGAGGAAACGCCGTTTGTGGCGCCACCTTCTCAGACGGCCCGGGCAGCGGGAACGCCCTGGAGCTGGACTGCGGCCTCGCCATCGCGGGGCGTTACGTCACCGTGCAGATCCACGCTGACCGGCGGAGCCTCCGTCTGTGTGAGGTTCAGGTGTTTCCTCCTGCAGGTATTCACTCTCACGTTTATCCATCCGTTCCTGCAGGTATTCACGCTCACCTTCCTCCTTACTGTGCCAGGTTCAGGTGTTTCCTCCTGCAGGTATTCACACTCACATCCCTCCTTACTGTGCCAGGTTCAGGTGTTTCCTCCTGCAGGTATGCACGCTCACCTTCCTCCTTACTGTGCCAGGTTCAGGTGTTTCCTCCTGCAGGTATTCACACTCACGTTTATCCATCCGTTCCTGCAGGTATTCACACTCACCTTCCTCCTTACTGTGTCAGGTTCAGGTGTTTCCTCCTACAGGTATTCACATTCACCTTCCTCCTTACTGTGTCAGGTTCAGGTGTTTCCACCTGCAGGTATTCACACTCACCTTCCTCCTTACTGTGCCAGGTTCAGGTGTTTCCTCCTACAGGTATTCACATTCACATTCCTCCTTACTGTGCCAGGTTCAGGTGTTTCCTCCTGCAGGTATTCACACTCACCTTCCTCCTTACTGTGTCAGGTTCAGGTGTTTCCACCTGCAGGTATTCACACTCACCTTCCTCCTTACTGTGTCAGGTTCAGGTGTTTCCTCCTACAGGTATTCACATTCACATTCCTCCTTACTGTGCCAGGTTCAGGTGTTTCCTCCTACAGGTATTCACATTCACATTCCTCCTTACTGTGTCAGGTTCAGGTGTTTCCTCCTACAGGTAGTCACATTCACATTCCTCCTTACTGTGTCAGGTTCAGGTGTTTCCTCCTACAGGTATTCACACTCACATTCCTCCTTACTGTGCCAGGTTCAGGTGTTTCCTCCTACAGGTATTCACACTCACATCCCTCCTTACTGTGCCAGGTTCAGGTGTTTCCTCCTACAGGTATTCACGCTCACCTTCCTCCTTACTGTGTCAGGTTCAGGTGTTTCCTCCTGCAGGTATTCACACTCACGTTTATCCATCCGTTCCTGCAGGTATTCACACTCACCTTCCTCCTTACTGTGTCAGGTTCAGGTGTTTCCTCCTACAGGTATTCACATTCACATTCCTCCTTACTGTGTCAGGTTCAGGTGTTTCCTCCTGCAGGTATTCACATTCACATTCCTCCTTACTGTGTCAGGTTCAGGTGTTTCCTCCTACAGGTAGTCACATTCACATCCCTCCTTACTGTGTCAGGTTCAGGTGTTTCCTCCTGCAGGTATTCACTCTCACGTTTATCCATCCGTTCCTGCAGGTATTCACACTCACCTTCCTCCTTACTGTGTCAGGTTCAGGTGTTTCCTCCTACAGGTATTCACACTCACATCCCTCCTTACTGTGCCAGGTTCAGGTGTTTCCTCCTACAGGTATTCACGCTCACCTTCCTCCTTACTGTGCCAGGTTCAGGTGTTTCCTCCTACAGGTATTCACGCTCACCTTCCTCCTTACTGTGCCAGGTTCAGGTGTTTCCTCCTGCAGGTATTCACATTCACATTCCTCCTTACTGTGTCAGGTTCAGGTGTTTCCTCCTGCAGGTATTCACACTCACGTTTATCCATCCGTTCCTGCAGGTATTCACACTCACCTTCCTCCTTACTGTGCCAGGTTCAGGTGTTTCCTCCTGCAGGTATTCACATCCACATTCCTCCTTACTGTGTCAGGTTCAGGTGTTTCCTCCTACAGGTAGTCACGCTCACCTTCCTCCTTACTGTGCCAGGTTCAGGTGTTTCCTCCTGCAGGTATTCACACTCACCTTCCTCCTTACTGTGTCAGGTTCAGGTGTTTCCTCCTGCAGGTATTCACATCCACATTCCTCCTTACTGTGTCAGGTTCAGGTGTTTCCTCCTACAGGTAGTCACGCTCACCTTCCTCCTTACTGTGCCAGGTTCAGGTGTTTCCTCCTGCAGGTATTCACATTCACATTCCTCCTTACTGTGTCAGGTTCAGGTGTTTCCTCCTGCAGGTATGCACACTCACCTTCCTCCTTACTGTGTCAGGTTCAGGTGTTTCCTCCTACAGGTATTCACACTCACCTTCCTCCTTACTGTGTCAGGTTCAGGTGTTTCCTCCTACAGGTATTCACACTCACCTTCCTCCTTACTGTGCCAGGTTCAGGTGTTTCCTCCTGCAGGTATGCACACTCACCTTCCTCCTTACTGTGTCAGGTTCAGGTGTTTCCTCCTACAGGTAGTCACACTCACCTTCCTCCTTACTGTGCCAGGTTCAGGTGTTTCCTCCTGCAGGTATTCACACTCACCTTCCTCCTTACTGTGCCAGGTTCAGGTGTTTCCTCCTGCAGGTATTCACATTCACATTCCTCCTTACTGTGTCAGGTTCAGGTGTTTCCTTCTACAGGTATGCACATTCACATTCCTCCTTACTGTGCCAGGTTCAGGTGTTTCCTCCTACAGGTATGCACACTCACCTTCCTCCTTACTGTGTCAGGTTCAGGTGTTTCCTCCTACAGGTATTCACACTCACATTCCTCCTTACTGTGCCAGGTTCAGGTGTTTCCTCCTACAGGTATTCACACTCACCTTCCTCCTTACTGTGTCAGGTTCAGGTGTTTCCTCCTGCAGGTATGCACACTCACCTTCCTCCTTACTGTGCCAGGTTTAGGTGTTTCCTCCTACAGGTATTCACATTCACATTCCTCCTTACTGTGCCAGGTTCAGGTGTTTCCTCCTGCAGGTATTCACATTCACATTCCTCCTTACTGTGTCAGGTTCAGGTGTTTCCTCCTACAGGTAGTCACGCTCACCTTCCTCCTTACTGTGTCAGGTTCAGGTGTTTCCTCCTACAGGTATTCACATTCACATCCCTCCTTACTGTGTCAGGTTCAGGTGTTTCCTCCTGCAGGTATTCACATTCACATTCCTCCTTACTGTGTCAGGTTCAGGTGTTTCCTCCTACAGGTAGTCACGCTCACCTTCCTCCTTACTGTGCCAGGTTCAGGTGTTTCCTCCTGCAGGTATTCACATCCACATTCCTCCTTACTGTGTCAGGTTCAGGTGTTTCCTCCTACAGGTAGTCACGCTCACCTTCCTCCTTACTGTGCCAGGTTCAGGTGTTTCCTCCTGCAGGTATTCACATTCACATTCCTCCTTACTGTGTCAGGTTCAGGTGTTTCCTCCTGCAGGTATGCACACTCACCTTCCTCCTTACTGTGTCAGGTTCAGGTGTTTCCTCCTACAGGTATTCACACTCACCTTCCTCCTTACTGTGTCAGGTTCAGGTGTTTCCTCCTACAGGTATTCACACTCACCTTCCTCCTTACTGTGCCAGGTTCAGGTGTTTCCTCCTGCAGGTATGCACACTCACCTTCCTCCTTACTGTGCCAGGTTCAGGTGTTTCCTCCTGCAGGTATTCACATTCACATTCCTCCTTACTGTGTCAGGTTCAGGTGTTTCCTTCTACAGGTATGCACATTCACATTCCTCCTTACTGTGCCAGGTTCAGGTGTTTCCTCCTACAGGTATGCACACTCACCTTCCTCCTTACTGTGTCAGGTTCAGGTGTTTCCTCCTACAGGTATTCACACTCACATTCCTCCTTACTGTGCCAGGTTCAGGTGTTTCCTCCTACAGGTATTCACACTCACCTTCCTCCTTACTGTGTCAGGTTCAGGTGTTTCCTCCTGCAGGTATGCACACTCACCTTCCTCCTTACTGTGCCAGGTTCAGGTGTTTCCTCCTACAGGTATTCACATTCACATTCCTCCTTACTGTGCCAGGTTCAGGTGTTTCCTCCTGCAGGTATTCACACTCACCTTCCTCCTTACTGTGCCAGGTTCAGGTGTTTTCTCCTACAGGTATTCACATTCACATTCCTCCTTACTGTGCCAGGTTCAGGTGTTTCCTCCTACAGGTATTCACATTCACATTCCTCCTTACTGTGTCAGGTTCAGGTGTTTCCTCCTACAGGTATTCACATTCACATTCCTCCTTACTGTGCCAGGTTCAGGTGTTTCCTCCTACAGGTATTCATGCTCACATTCCTCCTTACTGTGCCAGGTTCAGGTGTTTCCTCCTAGAGGTATTCACATTCACATTCCTCCTTACTGTGTCAGGTTCAGGTGTTTCCTCCTACAGGTATTCACATTCACATTCCTCCTTACTGTGCCAGGTTCAGGTGTTTCCTCCTACAGGTAGTCACATTCACATTCCTCCTTACTGTGCCAGGTTCAGGTGTTTCCTCCTACAGGTATTCATGCTCACCTTCCTCCTTACTGTGCCAGGTTCAGGTGTTTCCTCCTACAGGTATTCACACTCACCTTCCTCCTTACTGTGTCAGGTTCAGGTGTTTCCTCCTACAGGTATTCACATTCACCTTCCTCCTTACTGTGTCAGGTTCAGGTGTTTCCACCTGCAGGTATTCACACTCACCTTCCTCCTTACTGTGCCAGGTTCAGGTGTTTCCTCCTACAGGTATTCACATTCACATTCCTCCTTACTGTGCCAGGTTCAGGTGTTTCCTCCTGCAGGTATTCACACTCACCTTCCTCCTTACTGTGTCAGGTTCAGGTGTTTCCACCTGCAGGTATTCACACTCACCTTCCTCCTTACTGTGTCAGGTTCAGGTGTTTCCTCCTACAGGTATTCACATTCACATTCCTCCTTACTGTGCCAGGTTCAGGTGTTTCCTCCTACAGGTATTCACATTCACATTCCTCCTTACTGTGTCAGGTTCAGGTGTTTCCTCCTACAGGTAGTCACATTCACATTCCTCCTTACTGTGTCAGGTTCAGGTGTTTCCTCCTACAGGTATTCACACTCACATTCCTCCTTACTGTGCCAGGTTCAGGTGTTTCCTCCTACAGGTATTCACACTCACATCCCTCCTTACTGTGCCAGGTTCAGGTGTTTCCTCCTACAGGTATTCACGCTCACCTTCCTCCTTACTGTGTCAGGTTCAGGTGTTTCCTCCTGCAGGTATTCACACTCACGTTTATCCATCCGTTCCTGCAGGTATTCACACTCACCTTCCTCCTTACTGTGTCAGGTTCAGGTGTTTCCTCCTACAGGTATTCACATTCACATTCCTCCTTACTGTGTCAGGTTCAGGTGTTTCCTCCTGCAGGTATTCACATTCACATTCCTCCTTACTGTGTCAGGTTCAGGTGTTTCCTCCTACAGGTAGTCACATTCACATCCCTCCTTACTGTGTCAGGTTCAGGTGTTTCCTCCTGCAGGTATTCACTCTCACGTTTATCCATCCGTTCCTGCAGGTATTCACACTCACCTTCCTCCTTACTGTGTCAGGTTCAGGTGTTTCCTCCTACAGGTATTCACACTCACATCCCTCCTTACTGTGCCAGGTTCAGGTGTTTCCTCCTACAGGTATTCACGCTCACCTTCCTCCTTACTGTGCCAGGTTCAGGTGTTTCCTCCTACAGGTATTCACGCTCACCTTCCTCCTTACTGTGCCAGGTTCAGGTGTTTCCTCCTGCAGGTATTCACATTCACATTCCTCCTTACTGTGTCAGGTTCAGGTGTTTCCTCCTGCAGGTATTCACACTCACGTTTATCCATCCGTTCCTGCAGGTATTCACACTCACCTTCCTCCTTACTGTGCCAGGTTCAGGTGTTTCCTCCTGCAGGTATTCACATCCACATTCCTCCTTACTGTGTCAGGTTCAGGTGTTTCCTCCTACAGGTAGTCACGCTCACCTTCCTCCTTACTGTGCCAGGTTCAGGTGTTTCCTCCTGCAGGTATTCACACTCACCTTCCTCCTTACTGTGTCAGGTTCAGGTGTTTCCTCCTGCAGGTATTCACATCCACATTCCTCCTTACTGTGTCAGGTTCAGGTGTTTCCTCCTACAGGTAGTCACGCTCACCTTCCTCCTTACTGTGCCAGGTTCAGGTGTTTCCTCCTGCAGGTATTCACATTCACATTCCTCCTTACTGTGTCAGGTTCAGGTGTTTCCTCCTGCAGGTATGCACACTCACCTTCCTCCTTACTGTGTCAGGTTCAGGTGTTTCCTCCTACAGGTATTCACACTCACCTTCCTCCTTACTGTGTCAGGTTCAGGTGTTTCCTCCTACAGGTATTCACACTCACCTTCCTCCTTACTGTGCCAGGTTCAGGTGTTTCCTCCTGCAGGTATGCACACTCACCTTCCTCCTTACTGTGTCAGGTTCAGGTGTTTCCTCCTACAGGTAGTCACACTCACCTTCCTCCTTACTGTGCCAGGTTCAGGTGTTTCCTCCTGCAGGTATTCACACTCACCTTCCTCCTTACTGTGCCAGGTTCAGGTGTTTCCTCCTGCAGGTATTCACATTCACATTCCTCCTTACTGTGTCAGGTTCAGGTGTTTCCTTCTACAGGTATGCACATTCACATTCCTCCTTACTGTGCCAGGTTCAGGTGTTTCCTCCTACAGGTATGCACACTCACCTTCCTCCTTACTGTGTCAGGTTCAGGTGTTTCCTCCTACAGGTATTCACACTCACATTCCTCCTTACTGTGCCAGGTTCAGGTGTTTCCTCCTACAGGTATTCACACTCACCTTCCTCCTTACTGTGTCAGGTTCAGGTGTTTCCTCCTGCAGGTATGCACACTCACCTTCCTCCTTACTGTGCCAGGTTTAGGTGTTTCCTCCTACAGGTATTCACATTCACATTCCTCCTTACTGTGCCAGGTTCAGGTGTTTCCTCCTGCAGGTATTCACATTCACATTCCTCCTTACTGTGTCAGGTTCAGGTGTTTCCTCCTACAGGTAGTCACGCTCACCTTCCTCCTTACTGTGTCAGGTTCAGGTGTTTCCTCCTACAGGTATTCACATTCACATCCCTCCTTACTGTGTCAGGTTCAGGTGTTTCCTCCTGCAGGTATTCACATTCACATTCCTCCTTACTGTGTCAGGTTCAGGTGTTTCCTCCTACAGGTAGTCACGCTCACCTTCCTCCTTACTGTGCCAGGTTCAGGTGTTTCCTCCTGCAGGTATTCACATCCACATTCCTCCTTACTGTGTCAGGTTCAGGTGTTTCCTCCTACAGGTAGTCACGCTCACCTTCCTCCTTACTGTGCCAGGTTCAGGTGTTTCCTCCTGCAGGTATTCACATTCACATTCCTCCTTACTGTGTCAGGTTCAGGTGTTTCCTCCTGCAGGTATGCACACTCACCTTCCTCCTTACTGTGTCAGGTTCAGGTGTTTCCTCCTACAGGTATTCACACTCACCTTCCTCCTTACTGTGTCAGGTTCAGGTGTTTCCTCCTACAGGTATTCACACTCACCTTCCTCCTTACTGTGCCAGGTTCAGGTGTTTCCTCCTGCAGGTATGCACACTCACCTTCCTCCTTACTGTGCCAGGTTCAGGTGTTTCCTCCTGCAGGTATTCACATTCACATTCCTCCTTACTGTGTCAGGTTCAGGTGTTTCCTTCTACAGGTATGCACATTCACATTCCTCCTTACTGTGCCAGGTTCAGGTGTTTCCTCCTACAGGTATGCACACTCACCTTCCTCCTTACTGTGTCAGGTTCAGGTGTTTCCTCCTACAGGTATTCACACTCACATTCCTCCTTACTGTGCCAGGTTCAGGTGTTTCCTCCTACAGGTATTCACACTCACCTTCCTCCTTACTGTGTCAGGTTCAGGTGTTTCCTCCTGCAGGTATGCACACTCACCTTCCTCCTTACTGTGCCAGGTTCAGGTGTTTCCTCCTACAGGTATTCACATTCACATTCCTCCTTACTGTGCCAGGTTCAGGTGTTTCCTCCTGCAGGTATTCACACTCACCTTCCTCCTTACTGTGCCAGGTTCAGGTGTTTTCTCCTACAGGTATTCACATTCACATTCCTCCTTACTGTGCCAGGTTCAGGTGTTTCCTCCTACAGGTATTCACATTCACATTCCTCCTTACTGTGTCAGGTTCAGGTGTTTCCTCCTACAGGTATTCACATTCACATTCCTCCTTACTGTGCCAGGTTCAGGTGTTTCCTCCTACAGGTATTCATGCTCACATTCCTCCTTACTGTGCCAGGTTCAGGTGTTTCCTCCTAGAGGTATTCACATTCACATTCCTCCTTACTGTGTCAGGTTCAGGTGTTTCCTCCTACAGGTATTCACATTCACATTCCTCCTTACTGTGCCAGGTTCAGGTGTTTCCTCCTACAGGTAGTCACATTCACATTCCTCCTTACTGTGCCAGGTTCAGGTGTTTCCTCCTACAGGTATTCATGCTCACCTTCCTCCTTACTGTGCCAGGTTCAGGTGTTTCCTCCTACAGGTATTCACACTCACCTTCCTCCTTACTGTGTCAGGTTCAGGTGTTTCCTCCTACAGGTATTCACACTCACCTTCCTCCTTACTGTGTCAGGTTCAGGTGTTTCCTCCTACAGGTATTCACGCTCACCTTCCTCCTTACGTTCCTACAGCTCGGCTCGACATGCATCACAACATGGAAATTTGTGTTTTAACTTATATTGGTTATAAACGAGCAAAAAACTGAAAATATTCCATATGCATCTGAAACTATTTATAGCCCAAACTCTCGAGGCAATTGGAAGGATACCTGAAGTGAAAATGAATAGCACTCCTAGACCAGTAGACTTGTATTTGTTGGAATCAAGGCGAGAAGGTAGAAAAAAAATAATACCATTGTGTTTTATTTCAGAGCTTAATGCGGGGTTTATAACTGAAATGGGGCCTGATGTGGTGGAGTCCGCTGGAGCCCCGCTGGTCAGCGCCAACAGCGCGGCCAACACCGCGGACGGCAGCGGCGACACCTACTGGGCGCCGTCCCCCACATCCGGGTCCTACGGCTCCGTCCTGTACGATCTGCGCCAGCCCTACTGGCTCTATTACATCCGGGTACTCAACTTTGGCGATGGGGATCATTACGTCACTTCCTTTACTCTGGAATCGTCGGAAACTGGTCAGGACTACACGGCCGCTGCAAACTTCACATTTACCCAGGGTGCCGCGGCGGAGGTCTTTGACGGCTTCTTCGCTAGAGGGCGCTATTGGAGGTTTACTGTGACTGGTGTGGCAGGTGGGAGTGAACCATGGGTGGCAGAGATACAGCTCTATGGCACTCCAGGTACGAGCTTTGATAAGATCTTTATCTAAGTCTCAATCGAGTTCATATATTTTCGAGATGAACTCGATTGAAACTTAGATAAAGATCTCTACCACTCTACCCATGTTGGCCCGGTCCGACATATATCCGTGATGTCTCCTGCACTAACCACTGTGCCCACCGTGTAGGCTGGGTCCGACACATATCCATTATACTCCTACACTAACCCCATGTAGGCTGGGTCCGACACATATTCATTATATCTCCAGCACTAACCACTGTACCCCTGTAGGCTGGGTGCGGTCGTTGGGCTGCTGGACAGACCGGTCATCCCGTGCGATCCAGCCACTTGAGGGGACCGATCCGCTCCTGTCCGATGCCTACCAGAGCCGGCAGCAGCCGCTGGAGAAGTGCTACACCGTGTCCAAGGGTTTGGGGTACAGCGTGTTCGCTCTGCAGAACGGCGGGTGGTGCGCGTCCACCGCCACCGCGCAGGACACCTACCAGAGGTACGGGGCGTCCTCAGCCTGCGCGGCGGACGGGGAGGGAGGAGGCTACGCCAATGAAGTCTACCAAGTCATCGGTAAGCACGCAGTGTTTGTCTATTGCCAAATCTCTCACTACCAAATCATCGGTGAGCACGCAGTGTTTGTTCTATTGTCAAATCTCTCACTACCAAATCATCGGTAAGCACGCAGTGTTTGTCTATTGCCAAATCTCCCACTACCAAATCATCGGTAAGCACGCAGTATTTTATCTATTGTCAAATCTCTCTCTCTTGAAAGGCTGGTTCGATTCCTTCCGGTGGAGCCATTAACATCTTAAATCTTACCGTTTATCTGTGTTTCGGAGATTTTCTTACGGATAGCCTGTCATTGAACGGCAATGTTGTTTTTGCAGATGAAGACCACAATCCCTACAGATCATCCTTCCTATCGAACGACAGGATGTTCACGTGTGGAAGCGGCCCGAGTCTGTTCGTCCTTTCCGGGAATGACTCCAGTATAGGGCAGATGCTGAGCCCGAACCACGGCAGCGGCAGCTACCCGGGAAGCAGCGCGTGCAGCTGGCTCATCAGCGCCGGCGACGCCGGGCAAGTCTCCCTCAACTTCACAGACTTCAGCCTGGAAAACAGCTCCGAGTGCTCTAACGACTACGTTGCTGTTTATGACGGACCCGGCAGGTCGTCGCGGCTGCTTGGTAACTTTTGTGGCAACGAGGGACCGGGACTAGTGACGTCAACGGCTGAGCATCTATTTGTGGTCTTCATATCCGATGATTCTTTGGAACTGCAGGGCTTTGCGGCGGATATCATCACCACAACAGTGTCAAAGACTGTCCCAGGTATTACTATGTTTGATGTTGGGTATTCCTGGCGGTGTCAAGTCGTATTCTCCTATTAATTCCCACTATGTTGAAGCTAACGTTTTTCCCTTTTTCCAACTTATGCAGAATGTTACCCGGCTATCACTCTTGCTGGGGGAGGACCGACCATGGATGAGGCCGTATCAGTGGAGAGGCCGGTGCCCTTCACAATTCAGGCTCTCACTGACGTCACATGTAATGAAACATACACCGTAGAGTTTCAGTGGGCAGTTTATTCCATTGTTGAAGGGTCAGTTCAGTGGACAAATGTCAGCGTGCCGACAAACTACCCAGAAATCTTGATCCAAAAGAACACCCTCGGTCCCGGCCTGGTCCGACTTGATCTAAACGCGACCGTTGTGGTTGAGAGAACCGGTGCCAGAAACTCCCTGGTTGGGACGCGGTGGGTGGAGGTCGTGCTGTCGCCGCTGGTGTCCTCCATCGCGGGCGGGTCCGCCAGGGCCGTGAGCCGAGCGGAGGACCTGGTGCTCAGCGCAGCCGCTTCCTACGACCCTAACAACATTGTGACAGAGTCGGCAGGTTTCAACTTTACATGGAGTTGCTTGGATGAAAACGGTAAGTTTGACGATGTACCAGTCAGACCTGTGACAAATTGTAAATTGTACAATTTCATGTTGCATTTTCCGCTTAGTTCTACCTCATTTCACAAGCGATAATCAAGTAAGATTTGAAGGATGTCAAGCTCTTGACAGCCATAATTTTTTATCTTCTATCCCAGGGCGTCCTTGCGGCATATTCGCGGACGGAGGGCGCGGGCCGCAGTACAGGATCCCCCCGGCGTCGTTACCGGTTTCCTCCAGCGTGTTAAACATTTCGGTAGCGGCGAGTTCCGGCCGGCAAACAGCCTCGCCCTTCCGGCAGAGAGTCGAGCTGCGGAACGGCACTGTGCTGGAGGTGGACATCATGTAAGTGCTATTGTCAGAAGCATGGCCAATACCCAACATCTATACGAAAAGAGTATGATACATAGGTAATAGAAAAAATAAGACGTAGGTTCTGCATCTGCATTGTTCAATCGCAACGCAACAGTAGTTTTTTTTTTTCTGCGCGTGTCTCAACATTGCAAAGTCAATATTGTAAAGTACAGCCCATGCTATAGTTTGCACACTTCTTACACTATCTAAGTGACCACTACTTGTAAACCTCATATCTGATTAATGCATGTATGACTTTAATTTCACTTTTTCATTTGTTTAATTTTTCAACCAAAACAGAGATTGTATCCAGCGCGCTAATCCTTCCGAGCGGCTCGTGCTGCTGACGTCATGTCGGAACTGCCCAGCATCCTCCACGGCGTACCAGTGGTCGCTGTCCGAGAGTCCGCCTGGGGTTCAGATTGAGGGTGATGACTGGAGCGGCCTCCTCTCTACCTCCAGCACAGCACCCAGCCTGGTTCTCATGGCCAACTCAGTCAAGGTTTGTACGGTATAATCAGACTATTTGATCAACACGTCCATGCCATGCGTATGTTACGGGAGAATGAGTTTTAACAACGTAGCCTGATAACACAAGCGTTTTTGTTCCAGGTCCCGGGAACATACCGAATCCGTCTGGACGTGTCGGCTCCGGGGGAAGCAGAAGGATTCGCTGAGTGCGTCATCGACATGGACAGCGCGCCCGAGAGTGGCGCATGCGCCGTACAGCCAGCGTCCGGCACCGCGGAGTTTTCTGTGGTGTGCGAAGGTAAGGTGGCTACGAATCTTGATCACTTTATGAGTCTGAACACTTCAATTCTGAAAGAAAGAAACCCTGATAACTGATGGTGTATAGGTTCGTGAACTTTGAAAAGCCGTTTAAAGTCGGTGGGAGCAGATGCACTTTTTTAGAAGACTACATTGAAGTTCAAATTGAACTTGCTAAGAAGAAAGATTGAAAAAGGACCCCGATCAAAATAAGATAAACAGAAGATTTCTTAACATCACCCAAGTTCGATGAATAGTTGTTTATGATATAATATGTTGTACTTAACTGCATTGCATCTTGATAGATCTCTGGACTACATTATCAAAACATTGCTGCTGCGTCATTGTTGGATTCAAAAGAATACTGACTGCAGAACTGGAACAGTTGCTTTTTGCATTTAGTTTGCATTCCCCTTAAACACTTGCAATTGATTATTAACGTTTTTTTCAACATTGGTTCTGCAGGATTCAGCGATACGGACACGCCGCTGACATACTCGCTCTATCGGCGGTCCGACTCCTACCACGGATTTCCGCAGTTTCTGTCCAGCTGGCCGGTAAGAAACCGTATCAGTCTTAAAAGGGCGTCGAACAAGTGTTAAATGCAATCAGATTTCACACATTTACGGCCATGGTTGATGCAAAACAGGCATTTCTGTAATTGTCACCAGAAATTCTAGTTCGATACACTGTGTTTCAATTTTCTATCAGCAGCCAATTTGTTTTATAGAAATGACAGCGGAATGATAGGATGTAGTTATCGCACATAATGATGACATTCTTACTTGACCACCAGGACGGGCAGCTGCCTGCCATGCTACTGCCCGTCGGCTCGCCGTCAGGTAACTTCACCTACGGCTTGGAGGTCCACGTGTCAAACGCACGCGGGGCAACCGTCATCTCCAACTCCATGCCAGTTCAGGTAGAGAGCTGCACTAACTTCAGTGGACTTACATATGTTATCCTTTACATACATATGGCATACGTTATGTTTACTTGCTAGTTTACAATTGGCGGTTATAGGTCCTAAAGATCAAACCTAATGATATAAGATAGTTAGAATATGTGAGTGCCTTGATTTTTGCATCTGTGAAAAGATTAGCTTACAGGAATTACTTGTCAAGACATTGGCCATCATTTTCATTTTGTTAAGTTCCCGGTAGTTATGTTTACGATTTTGCTACGTTACCATATACATGTATGTGATGGGGTGATGCCTTCTTCCTAAAGGTTCCCTTGCCGAGTGAAGAAGAGACGTCCTTCCTACTCGGTAACTTGAGCAGCAGTCTTGCCCAGCTGGCAGACAGCGATGACGCAAGAGGGATCCTGCACCTCGTCCAGCGGGTCTGCTCCATCCTCAACACAAACACCTTTACTGAGCAGAGGAAAAACACCGCCACAGAGGTATTAAGTCTTAATCAAAGCGTGTCGATCCTTTACAGCTCTTTTTCTAATGATTGAATGCTTAATGCTTAAGTGTAATGGCACATAGTTTTATTTCCTATGTATGTCGGACGAGGAATTGTGAAGCTGACTGTGTTATTCCATGCCATTTTTCACGTTTCCGCAATGCGGTTGACAGAATGTATGTGAATCAAATATGTGAGTTGACGCTCTGAGTACTTCTAGGCAAGAAGAACCATGGCGAGAAGCGTGCAGCTGGTTGCTGAGCAGATGCAGACGTGGGCAGGTTACAGGCAGCTGAGCAGTGTGATGGCGGCGCTGTCCGCGCGAGGAGACCAGATGGCAGCTGATTTACAGGTAGGGAGCTGATTGTTGCGTGTAAATGTGCTTTCGGCCTCAGCTGATATCATGTTAGATACCAAAAAAATGCCACATCACATAAAGTGTCAAGTGACAAATCCACGTTTTAGATTCTGTTGGTGAGAAACAAAGGGTTGCCATGCGTTTCTATTAAATGTGGTGTAAAATGAAGGTTTGATTGATTGCCTTGATAGTCATTAAGATCTTTATCTGAATTCTATAGCAGTACATCATTGATGACATTATCGAATACCTTTGCTAAACACATACACAGAACGTAATGCGTGTACGCGAGACTCCGGGTGATTGGTTTGGCTGGCGAAATGTTTTCTCCAATCAATAAAATCGGTCGTAAATGAGACTGTCAAGAAGTAGTCCCCAGTAAACCAATAAAGCAATTGAACATTTGACCGACATACCATGTGGGTCAGTAGCAATGCTTTTTCAGTATATTGGAATTTTTAGTTACAAATTAATCCATTTCTGATGGATGTGTGGTCAACATCAGATCCCGAGCGTCGCACATGATTTCTTTTTGGACAAAACTATATCGAGACTTTAAAAATTAAATATACGTGAAAGCGATGTTGTACGCTCACGTTCGGCGATGTTGTACGCTCACGCTCGGTTGACGTGCTTCTTTGCAGACTGACGTAGTCGAGATGATGACCCGAGTAGTGACGTACTTAAGGAGTCAACCTAAGGAGGTTCTTGGGCCACATCGTCTTGAGGAGGCGGCTGGAAGTGTCTTCAGTGGTACGTTTAAATGAGCCAAGATATGAAGCCTATTTCACAATCTTTTTTTTTTCAAATGTGTTGTTAGTTATAGTGTGTTGCTAATGTTGGCTCATTCAACAATAGAAATTAAACCTGATTTCTGCCCATGCGTAGCTGCGGCTAACATAATTGCAGCGTCGTTGATGTTATCGAACGTCAGCAACTCAACGTCTTCACATCGGCAAGAGCTCACTGCGGTAATTCTATACATTGTGACTATTATATTGTCACTACCCCGTGTGATATACACATAAACATCCACAATTACAGGAATAGTTTAAACAATCACAGAGGAGGAAGTCCTCTGAAGGCGACCAAGCTGTGATCTTTGTTACTCACGAAGATGAGCATTATTTTATTTCCTTCCTACGGCATCGTGCGTGATTTTGAATAAATATTAATTAAGATATACATATAGGGGTGCGTTTCTGATGTTCGGCAAAACTAGTGCTGTTATTAAAAAGGGCTTCAGAAAAAGCAACATTACATGTGTAGACATAATTCGTGATCACTTCCACGTGTTCCATATTGTTTACAACACTCTATCACTACTGCTAAGACGTTCGCCAATTCGCTCTTACTACATACACGTACAATTCATTCAAACATTCAAAAATCCTCCCTCACTAAAGCCAAACCTCTCTCACAAATCCTCTCTCACTCAAGCCAAACCTCTCTCACAAATCCTCTCTCACTCAAGCCAAACACCCCTCATTAAAGCTCAAACATTCACAAATCCTCTCTCACTGAAGTTAAACGTCTTTCACTACAGCTCAATGGTTCACCTATTGAATCCTCTCTCCCTGCAGCTCCAACTCGCCACCACGTCAGCGATCAGCGCGGCTGAGGACATGTCTATGGCGATCCTGTTCCGCAAGACCCCGGATGAAACAGCGACATCCTACAGCATGACGGGATTTGAACTCGCTGTAGACAAACATCGGCTTCCCAAGCTCACTGCGCAGCCGCAGATCTTCCGGACCAACAACCAATCAGCGAGCTTCGTAGCTGTGCAAAATTTAACCGCGCTTGTCGGCGAAAATAACCCTGCACTTCAATCAATTGGAGCAATGGTATGGGTTATCTTTTAAAGTGGCAATGCGCTTATCTTGGGTAATTATGCCATGTTTTCGAGGGACCTTGTCCTCATTACAATGTTTCAAAAGACTTTACCCCAATGTTATCATGTTTAACTCGGATGTTCTTACAGAATCTCCTGACCAGAGACAGACTCCACCCCGACGCCGGCGGCGCGGAGAAAGTCCAGTCTACTGTCAGCAGGCTGAGACTCTTCACTGACGCGGGGCCTTTGCAGACCGGGAATCTGAACCCGCCCATTGAGGCCGTTAATGAGCGACTGGACGGGTTTCCGGTTCTGGAACATCAGGGGCAAACTGAACCTTCCTGGAAGTACACCATGGGGGTCGGTACCGCATCATCATCATGTTTCATACTCTGACCGTCTTATAGATTCTATAGTCAAGCAATATCTTTGAGATGCAAACCGTATTTTGGTAATGTTGATCAGGTCCAGCAAATTTGTCAAGTTTACCTGTAGTCGATTGATTTGTTAGTTGATTGGTTGGTTGATTGATTGTTTGATTGATTGATTGATTGGTTGGTTGGTTGGTTGGTTGGTTGGTTGGTTGGTTGGTTGGTTGATCACTTGGTTGGTTGATTGATTGATTGATTGATTGATTGGTATGTTCTGTTTCCCAGGCCCAGTCCTTTAACGTGACGGAGCCGGGCAGCTCCCTCCACATCGCGCTGACGGAGTTGTCACGTAACGTTCCAGTCCGGCTGTACCTGAGACGGGCCGAGCTTCCTTCCAGAGAGGAGTTCGACAGGAACATCACAATTTCTCCTCAAGGTGTGCTTTTACTTACTTACTTTCTCAACCACGTCTGCCTTTACTTACGCCAAACAGGAACATCACAATTTCTCCTCAAGGTGTGTTTTATATCACACACTTTCTCCGCCCGGTCTGCTTTCTATCACACACTGTCCCGACAAGGTCTGCCTTTTTCTCACACAGTTATTCGTGCCTGCATTTACTATCAGGTGCATAAATGTGAAGTAGTGGGAAAATGCAAAGGTGCGATATTCGGTGAAACTAAACATTTAAATTAGGAAGAAGTGAACTAGAGTATGGAGGATCCACCTGGAAAGCAAGCTAGGGGCCAGTTTCTGGCCTGTGCACGTAGGCAGATAGGCAAGTTCCGCGAACTTCGCCAGGTAACCTCTACATCTGACGAATCCCAAATGTTTCTTATGATACACAAGCGGTAATTATAGATAGCTTTATGTTCATATTGTTGATACACGTAGGTTAGATAAAGGTGAATATCATCGGACATATTTTCAAAAAATTCGATACGTTTGTTGATATTGTGCATATGTGCATTTTAAGTCTTATGTAATATGAAGATTAGGTGATTTCATTAAGTTAGAAATTGCCCTATGTGTTTAACAGGTTGTCCAGAATTAGGCTACATTCGTTTTAATGAAGTTTGCTACAAGAGCTTTACGGAACCGAAATCGCGCGATGAGGCCAGGCAGGCGTGTGCGTCGGACGGCGGGGTTTTAGCCATGCCGAAGGACAGTGCGACCAACGCGTATCTGGCCAGTCTGGAACCGGTCGTCAGAGGGCGCTGGCTCGGGCTGAGTGACGCCAACAGAGACGGCCAGTGGGTATTTGAAGATGGCCGACCCCTGACGTCATCCGGCTTCTCCAGCTGGCGTAACCGCGGACAAACCGGCGGCTGCGCCTCGTTTTGGGGGACTGGGTCCTCATGGGACCCGCGGGGCTGCGGCCATCTGAGGGGGTTCATCTGTCAGCTGGGTGGGAGTATGCGTTTTGATCACCTCCATCATCGCTTCTCTCCTCCTCGCCGCATGTTTATTCTTAGCACAGAGACGTCATCGTCTTGCACAGTTTCTAGTTTGATGCGGCCCGTTGCACCCTCTCCAATCCGCAAACCACCGCTCGACTGTGTTTCCACGTCGTGGCCTCCCCACCTCCGTTTCTTCCGGTTTATCACCAGTTTAATGACACCCTTGGAGGATTTAGCCTCGGCATTCTCACGACGTGCCGTGTTCAAGTCTGAACATCTTTGTCCTTTGCACGGGCATGGAAAGTTTACTTTGACCAGCTCAGTGCCTGACCAAGTCATCACTTGCATGTTGTTTCAAGAGTGCACGGAGCCGTCACCAAGCCTCTACTCTTGGTTCGATGTCAGTTGCTGGGTTTCAGAACCATATATAGCGGTATAGAGCACAACTGTAGAGACCACAACTGTAGAGACCACAATTATAGAGAACTCATATGCATGTAGGTACGAGTTAAGTACATTGAACTGAAATATGGTAAACTCTTATTGGGTAATCAAAGATTGTTTGCAGATCTAAAGGGTAAGTTTTGTTTTAATTCATGTAAGTAACGAGAGAGCACAATTTGTCATGAAAACTTATCAAGACAATTGTGTGATAACCATACCAGACTAATGGTTGAAATTGTATTTTCTATACACTTACTCACACGCTCTCACACACACACTCGTACTCAAACACACACAGGCAGACACGCACTCACACACACACACAAATGCGCGCGCGCTCACGCACATACTGTTGGTTTATTTGGCTTGTTAATGTTTTTCATTATGCATTAAATCTATGCTGATTAAAGCCCCATAAAACCGCCTGCGTCCCTAGACAAGGTCATTGTTGTTACGCCTGGGCAAGCTGTTACTTAATGTTGGCCTTTTAAAACATTTTCTTCATTTTAGGAGTTGTCAATTCTAACTGGCTCACTTGAATAGTTACCGATAGTTCCGTGAATAGTTTCATCAGGTTGGTAAGTCACTGAATAAAAATACTCTTTTTACACAACCAAGGGATTTATTCAACCGACGTTTCGGTGACCCTCTGTCACCTTCTTCCAGGCAATTCTGACTGGTTCACATAGCAATGCAGCACAGGTGTTGAACGAAACGTCAGCTGAATAAATCCCTTGGTTGTGTAAAAAGAGTCTTTTTATTCAGTTACCAATAGTTGTCAACTAACTAAAGGCCACTATCATCTGAATTTCCAGGCCCAGACGCGCCGTATTCCATCGCCCAGGATGAAACCACTTTGCTGACCCAGGACAGATACACGTGGTTCATTACGCCCAATGACGTCACGGCAGTTGGTGGGCCGGGGGAATACACTGTCGGTTAGTGGAACTGCTGTGGTTGGGTAACTCCGACGGGCAGTAACTGTACTGACTGCACTATTGACACATTTTGAGCCAAGCCGATAGGTCCTGAACTTCTGATATAAGCGTTGTAACGTTACCTTTTGAATCACATAACATCTATTCTGGGCCGATGTAACGTTACCTACTGAATCACATAACATCTAGACTTGGCCGTTGATGCCTCACGTAGGTCCGGATCACTTGGGTATTTTGTTATCTAATTAGTTTCTGCTAGCGCTTTTACAATGGCAAAGGTCATCTAAATATGTCCGTAACGTTTTGTCCACCAAGGAATCGAGCATGTTCCGTATGGAGGCAATGTGACTGATTCGCCATACGCGGATGTGGAAGACTACAGTCATGTGAACTTTACCCTGAGCTATAAGCTGAAGCTGTTCACAACAACCTGCCTATCATTCAACGACACCGCACATCGCTGGACGACAGAGGGTTGCCGTGTAAGTAATAAAACTGTAAATGGACCAGTTATATTTCATATGTTAATCAATATTACAGCTTTATTATTTGTGACCATACGCTAGTAAGTTTATTCCAATTTGTCAAATTGGTCTTTACATGCTACTTGACTTCGTTGTCTGTTCTCGAAGACGACTTCGCCATGACAGGAAATTTCCTAACCGTGCAGGAGGTTATCTAAGTATCACACGTCCTTGTCCCTAGCCTGGCCCCCTGACGACCTCCGCTCTGTCGCACTGCTACTGTACCCGGCTGGCAGCCTTCAGCTCCGGCTTTACGTTTTACGACGCTCGATCCGCAGTCATCCCGCTGAAGCCCCCGACACCAGGTAAAGCATTTCTCTTTATGGTGGCAAATATATGGCCCTGAATGTGAGGAAAGTACGTTTTTTTACATTTTCAATCATTAGAATTGCATCATCTTAGAAAATAAAACCTGTCCAAATTATTCCAAGTTTGCAATATATAGGTTGGTCAAGCACCAGTTGATCCACAGGTAAGTATTGCAAATAATGAACGGATTTTTCAACATTACTCAAAATCCCTAGCAATTGTATCATTATTGTTTTTATTTGCTTCTCAACTATCTGCGCGATGCTTGTTCACAGAGTGCTTTCCTGACGTCACCTTATCTGGCGGTGGTGCCGACCAATCAGCAGCCCTGGCGGTGGAGCGGCGGGTTCCCCTCACCATCCAGAGCAGCCTGGCCATATCCTGTAACGAGTCTTACACCGTCGCCTTCCGATGGCAGCTTTTCCATTCCGCCCGCGGCCGCCTGGAGGCTGTTCCCCTGGCTGTCCCCGCGACCGCGGCTGACCTCTCCATTCCCAAGAACACGCTGCTGTACGGGCTGGTGAAGATCGAGCTCAACGCGACCGTGAGCATCAACAGGACCGGCGAGCAGAACTCCCTGCAGGGGCAGCAGTGGGTGGAGGTTCTCCCCGCGCCGCTCGTCGCGCTGATCGCGGGCGGCTCCGCGCGAGCCGTCGGCAGGAGGGGCACGCTGGTCCTCAACGCGTCATCGTCATACGATCCGGACGGCATCATTGCGGACAGCAGGGACTTCAACTTCACCTGGAGCTGCCGAACGGAGAACGGTGGGTGGGATAACCGACTTCTTGCGCGGAGTCTTTGGTTTGGGCGTGTCTGTATGTTGGTTTGGTGTCGGTGTGCAGTTGTTTGAGCACACTGTCATCAGGGTGGCAAGATGTGAGTAGGAAGAGTTCAGAGGTGGTAGAACAAGTCACAATCAGACATGACAGTCCAGGCCACGGGGTCTACTGAAAAGACTACTGATATACGGTGGTAGTTGTGTTAGGTCTGTCTGTTTTTCTGGCATGTATTTCCATGTACTTGTCACGTTCTCTAGCAGTGGCAGGAAGTGGTAAGTTCATTCTTGTATAATGTTAGTCGAAACCTTATTTAATAATCAATCAATATGCAATTAATCAGAAATGTGATAAACTTATATATTTCACGGAGTAGTGAGATCTTCCATCATTTGTTGTGGTTCATCACTTGGCTCCTTTAAGCCGCGCAATGGTTTTTGTATTTTGATGATTAACAACAGGGTTTTCTCACAGGAACATTTTGTGCAGGTGTCTTTGGGCAGGACGGAAACGTGCCTTCCTTCTCCTTCCCCGTGTCGTCACTGCCGATAGAGTCCGCCATCTTTAATTTCTCGGTCCAGATCAGCTCCGGCAGCCGGACATCCGCGCCTTATTCACAGATAGTAGAGCTTAAGGACGGCGCAGTCCTCAATGTTCTTATCAAGTGAGTTCTCACTCTTGAACATCATTGGAGATTATAGGGCTATTAGACTGTTATTCTACATTTTGGTTGAAAATCCGTTGTTAACTTTGCAGACAGTAACATGTTCATTTTTACTCGCCACACTCAGCTGCTTTGTGAACTGCAATGACCGGATCAACCCGTCCGAGAGACTTGTCCTGGTGACGTCATGTGATAACTGCCCGGCCGACGCCGCCTACTCGTGGTCGCTAAGAGACGCTCCGGCCTCCTTCGGGCGAGCCGACCTGGACTGGGCCGCGGAAACCGCCACCGGCAGAACCTCACAGGATCTGGTGCTCAAGGCCAACGTCTTGACGGTTAGCTTCTTGGTACTTAAACAACGACGTTGACACTTAAGTAAGATAGATTGCCGTTGAATCGGCACAGTTGTGATATTCAACCTCCTTCAGGCGCAGCACAGTTTGAGTTTTGAGAGAAACCGATTTCCCAAGGATGATGGGAATCTTAGTTGAAGCTTTGACTAAAGGCCACTTTCGGCAGGTATGATTAATGGTTTTTGCCTAAAGTTGCAATGTGGAGTGACGTGCTGGTTCTTTCCTGTACGGCAGGTGCCAGGCGAGTACACCCTGAGGCTGGATGTCATCTCTGCTTCCGGGTTCCAGGGTTTGGGCGGAGTGGGATTTACCGAAGCGATGGTGAATGTGAATGAACCGCCTACCTCCGGCGCATGCTCAGTCAGCCCTGCCTCCGGTACAACCACCAGCATGCTGTTCTCAGTGTCCTGCCGAGGTACTCTCTATCATTGCGTTATTCTCAGTGTCCTGCCGAGGTACTCTCTACCATTGCGTTATTCTCAGTGCCATGCCGAAGTACTCTCTGTCATTGCGTAATTTCAGCTAAGACCTCATCACAAGTAGTCTGTACCCGTGACACAATTACAGATCGTGTCGACTTTACCGGGCATTTTCTTCTTCTTTACGACACAGGGTTGCCGTTCACTCAGCACTCATGCTGCATAGCTAGTGTAGATTTCTATTCATCATTTATCGCTCTGTAAGTGTAACTTTTCTCACTTTCCATTCATCGCTTGCGTTGCACAGGGTTTCAAGACTCTGACCGTCCACTTACATATGCTCTTTACTACAACGACGGGCAGACTACAGCGTTCCGTGTACTCTACAGTGGACCGGTGAGTTACTCCTTAAAAAATCTTTGCTACTTCATAATCTCTGGAACTGTTTTAGATATCTATCGTTTGGTATTGTGTACTTTCCCGGATATGTGCATTTACCTGTTTAATATATATATACTATAGAAATGGCGCGGTGTACCACAATGTTTTCAATGTAGATTCTGAAATTTTGAAATTATTAAACAAACAAAAGACTTCCAGTCATTAATGCCTCTCTTTCGATCCGTGCGACAGCAAAGCCAACTGCCTCCTACACTTTTGCCTGTTGGTCAAGAGTCACGTGATTTCAACGTCACTCTGCAAGTTCGCGTTTCTGACGCATTTGGAGCCGTGGCTTACTCCAACAACATGACGGTGCAGGTAAGCCGGCAAAATCCGCTACACGAAGCATGCATAGGTGCTGTTACCCAGTGCTGAACTTACGATGTATATATAGGTGGAGTTACCCTTATTGTGTGTTTATGTTTGTAGGCGGAGTTACCCGCTGATTATGTACGATGTGTCTGTAGGTGGAGTTACCCAGTGTTTATGTCTGTAGGTGGAGTTACCCAGTGTTTATGTCTATAGGTGGAGTTACCCAGTGTTTATGTCTATAGGTGGAGTTACCCAGTGTTTATGTCTATAGGTGGAGTTACCCAGTGTTTATGTCTATAGGTGGAGTTACCCAGTGTTTATGTCTATAGGTGGAGTTACCCAATGTTTATGTCTATAGGTGGAGTTACCCAGTGTTTATGTCTATAGGTGGAGTTACCCAGTGTTTATGTCTATAGGTGGAGTTACCCAATGTTTATGTCTATAGGTGGAGTTACCCAGTGTTTATGTCTATAGGTGGAGTTACCCAGTGTTTATGTCTATAGGTGGAGTTACCCAATGTTTATGTCTATAGGTGGAGTTACCCAGTGGTTATGTCTATAGGTGGAGTTACCCAGTGTTCATGTCTGTAGGTGGAGTTACCCAGTGTTTATGTCTATAGGTGGAGTTACCCAGTGTTTATGTCTATAGGTGGAGTTACCCAGTGTTTATGTCTGTAGGTGGAGTTACCCAGTGTTTATGTCTGTAGGTGGAGTTACCCAGTGCTGAGGAGACTGCTGCAGCTCTGGGAAACCTCAGCTCCAGTCTTGACAGCCTTCTGGGCAGCGGAAACGCGCAGGGCGTGCTCCAGCTGGCCAGCAGCATCGGCTCCGTGCTCAACACGCCGTCTCAAGGCGCGACGAACGAGAGCAAAACAGCAGCACAAGAGGTGATAAAGCATGTCTAAATCCTATTCAGTTAAAAACGAACATATAACTTCGGCACAAAAGGTGATAAACTATGTCTAAATCTTATTGAATAAACAAACGAGCTTAGAACTGCAGCACAAGACTGAAGAGGTAAACCATGTTTAAATCGTATACAGCACAGCAGTGTAATTTACTAGTGAAGTAGACTCCATGGCCTTTCATGCATGGATACAACACTGACAACAGCTCTTGATGTCTTGCAGGCGAGAACCCAGCTGGTGACAGCGCTGGAGACGGTGGAGGTGCGGACTGTAGACAGCATCAACCTGCTGGCCAGTGCGCTCGGCCAGGTCACAGCTGCCGAGGACCAGGTCACGCCGGATGCTCAGGTAAAAACGTCTATCAGTTTTCCAGAAGGCACGTCAACGTACGCCTACCATGCGGAGCCTTAGCTGTAAACATTGTTTTTTGATATGATTGTAGTTGTTCAGAACCCATTATATCGCCACAGCTTATAACTAGATTGTGTTCCCTCTGTCCCAGGTGGCCTCCTCGTCCATCGCGCTGAGGATGTCCCGTTATATCATCACACGTTATAACTAGAATGTGTTCTCCCTGTCCAGGTGGCGTCCTCGTCCATCGCGCTGAGGATGTGCCGTTATATCATCACAGCTTATAACTAGATCTCGTTCTCCCTGTCCAGGTGGCGTCCTCGTCCATCGCGCTGAGGATGTGCCGTTATATCATCACAGCTTATAACTAGATCTCGTTCTTCCTGTCCAGGTGGCCTCCTCGTCCATCGCGCTGAGGATGTCGCGGGTCCTCAGCAGCCAGTCCGTGCAGGACCTCGGGGCGGAGGGCCTCGAAGCCTCGGCGGGAAATGTGCTGAGCGGTCCGTATAGATTTACAGTGTCGCAAGTAACACATGCTACTTGCATACGACCCCTTATTCAGTGGAATGCTACTACACACTCCTTACCCAGTGGGCTACTATTACACACTCCTTACCCAGTGGGCTACTATTACACACCCCTTACTCAGCAGGCTAATATTACAAACTCCTTGCTCAGTGGACTAATACTACACACCCCTTACACAGTGGTTTTGATGAATTTTGGTATACTTCCACTCTATGAATCTCCATTAAATGTCGCCCTATTCTCTGTGATATACAGTCGTTGTTAACACTCTCCAAGCATCGTCCACGTCTGCCACTGCTCAGCGACTCTCCGGGTCGCCAGGAGAGGGAACGACACAGCTGGCGAAGGTAACAAATCCATACATGATATGTGTGTGTATATCATATATCTCCAAAGTAGATTAACATAGAAGGTGTTGCAGTCATGCATTCTCATAAAGTTGAATGAATTGTGCAAACACTCATTTCGAAGCCACTGGAAGTAGGAAAACATTAATGTTTGATTTGACTGTGCTTCATACAAAGCGAAAGGCAACCACTACTTTTATTACTAAGTGAAATAGAACCATGTTTAACCGGATGATGATGATGATGATGATGATGATGTGCTATGCCTTATATAGAACCAGCAGGCAACCACGACCATGTTTGGTGCGATGGAGAACGTAAACGGCGCCATCTTGGACCGAAAGACCCCGGATGAGAGCAGGACTGCCTTTGAGTTTGGCACATTCGGGCTTGCAGTGGATAAAGAGCGGTGCAGCGTGACGTCATCAGCCCCCAAAATCACCAGAACCAGCGACACGTCACTCAACTTCTTCGTGGTTCCCGCCACGAGTACGCTGCTGGGGGGGAGCTGCAGGGGGGAAAGCGCCGTTGGAACGGAGGTCGGTGGTTTGCAGGCTTTTAAGCCCTACCTGTTATCATTGTTCTCATATTTTGGGATTCTTTATGTGTCATCCACATGTGTTTGTGGTGAGGTGTGCAGGAATAACATAATGTACTGGGAAGGGATTCCGTAACCAATAGTGGCTATTAAGACGTCTTAACTTCCTTTCAGAACTTCCAGTCAAAGAAGAACCCGTACGCCTACTCGGACAGCTCAGCCGCGGTGCAGTCGGCTGTGAACGGGCTTCAGGTCCGCGGGGCGGGCGGTCCCCTGGCGGTCAGCAGGCTCGCCGAGCCCGTGCAGATCGTGACGGAGCGCGCGGAGGGGCTGCCGGCGGCAACGGAGCGGGGCTCGACTGTGCCGTCCTGGCAGCAAGCCATGTCGGTTAGTCTCACAGTTGTGCCGTCCTGGCAGCAAGCCATGTCGGTTAGTCTCACAGTTGTGCCGTCCTGGCAGCAAGCCATGTCGGTTAGTCTCACAGTTGTGCCGTCCTGGCAGCAAGCCATGTCGGTTAGTCTCACAGTTGTGCCGTCCTGGCAGCAAGCCATGTCGGTTAGTCTCACAGTTGTGCCGTCCTGGCAGCAAGCCATGTCGGTTAGTCTCACAGTTGTGCCGTCCTGGCAGCAAGCTATGTCGGTTAGTCTCACAGTTGTGTTGTCCTGGTAGCAAGCTATGTCGGTTAGTCTCACAGTTGTGCCGTCCTGGCAGCAAGCCATGTCGGTTAGTCTCACAGTTGTGCCGTCCTGGCAGCAAGCCATGTCGGTTAGTCTCACAGTTGTGCCGTCCTGGTAGCAAGCCATGTCGGCTAGTCTCACAGTTGTGCCGTCCTGGTAGCAAGCCATGTCGGTTAGTCTCACAGTTGTGTTGTCCTGGTAGCAAGCCATGTCGGTTAGTCTCACAGTTGTGTTGTCCTGGTAGCAAGCCATGTCGGTTAGTCTCACAGTTGTGTTGTCCTGGTAGCAAGCCATGTCGGTTAGTCTCACAGTTGTGCCGTCCTGGTAGCAAGCCATGTCGGTTAGTCTCACAGTTGTGTTGTCCTGGTAGCAAGCCATGTCGGTTAGTCTCACAGTTGTGCCGTCCTGGTAGCAAGCCATGTCGGTTAGTCTCACAGTTGTGTTGTCCTGGTAGCAAGCCATGTCGGTTAGTCTCACAGTTGTGCCGTCCTGGTAGCAAGCCATGTCGGTTAGTCTCACAGTTGTGCCGTCCTGGCAGCAAGCCATGTCGGTTAGTCTCACAGTTGTGCCGTCCTGGCAGCAAGCCATGTCGGTTAGTCTCACAGTTGTGCCGTCCTGGTAGCAAGCCATGTCGGTTAGTCTCACAGTTGTGCCGTCCTGGTAGCAAGCCATGTCGGTTAGTCTCACAGTTGTGTTGTCCTGGTAGCAAGCCATGTCGGTTAGTCTCACAGTTGTGTTGTCCTGGTAGCAAGCCATGTCGGTTAGTCTCACAGTTGTGCCGTCCTGGTAGCAAGCAATGTCGGTTAGTCTTACAGTTGTGCCGTCCTGGCAGCAAGCTATGTCGGTTAGTCTCACAGTTGTGCCGTCCTGGCAGCAAGCGATGTCGGTTAGTCTTACAGTTGTGCCGTCCTGGCAGCAAGCCATGTCGGTTAGTCTCACAGTTGTGCCGTCCTGGTAGCAAGCCATGTCGGTTAGTCTCACAGTTGTGCCGTCCTGGTAGCAAGCCATGTCGGTTAGTCTCACAGTTGTGTTGTCCTGGTAGCAAGCCATGTCGGTTAGTCTCACAGTTGTGCCGTCCTGGCAGCAAGCCATGTCGGTTAGTCTCACAGTTGTGCCGTCCTGGCAGCAAGCCAAGTCGGTTAGTCTCACAGTGGAAGGAACAACATAGTATCCGGGGACACCTGAAAAACAGGCCATCGAGCTCTAGAGAATGAAATAGATTGAAATTAAAATATGAGTTTTGCATTGTCGTATGATCAATAAACTACTTTTTTGTCTGGAAATCTCTTGTCTAGATGCATTCCTTTAACGTGACTGAAGAGGGCAGCTCGGTCCATGTCACGGTGCTGTCGGTGGAGCAGAACGTGTCCCTGCGGCTGTACCTGAGGAGGAACGACCGCCCGACTCGGGCCGACTTCGACCTTAACACGACTCTGCCCCGGCCGGGTGAGTCATGCAAAATTTGACTTGCACAAGAGAGTTTCTATGTCTGTTCGCTATCTTTCAAGATGAGCAAACTTCTCCTACCCAATACGTTATCCATGTGTTAAAAGCTGCATGCCTACCTAGCCACCTGGCCCTACCCAAGTAGTTCGAGCAATGACTCAGTTAGTACGGATTTCCAGGTAACAAGGAGGTGTTTTTTTAGTTTCTCTTTGTTTTTGTATATCCTATTATCTGCTGCAACACCACGAAACAACAGTATTCTAAACATGATGATGGTGACAAATATGAACACAATGCAGTTTCTAAGTTTCCAACTTTACTTTCACAGGAAACGTGCTATTTACGTTCTAAATGCAGCAACTTTAGTTATCCATTTCTCTTGTTGTTTCTACAGATGATGAAATATTTACGATCCAGCTCGGAAGCAATCAAAGTGTTGACCAAAGCACTTTCAACTGGTTTATTTCTGCTGATGACATCGTGACAGTTGGGGGAGTCGGGGAGTTCACAGTGGGTGAGTGTCACGTTCAGTCAATAAAAGAGTGGAATTAGTGGGTGGCGAGAACGAAAGGATTAAGTTGAACGTTTCTAAATTATCCCCAAGATGATGCTTAGTGTTAAGATGCAAAATTTCTTACATCCGACAATGACGCATGATTATGCCAACAATAGAATTATGTGGTCTGTGTTCCTTCTGACAGAAACCACGAGACAAATCTCATAATGCAATCGAGCTAGAACTGGTTGTGCTGGGGGGAGGGGGGTTAAAAGAAGTGTCAGACTGATCAAAATATGAAATATATGATAAAACGGCTTTCATAAACTCACGTCACACAGCAAGACGAATTTGTCCAAAATTGATGAGCATGGAACTCTCTTGTTCCTACTGCTTAAAATCGAGGCTTGTTTTGTAGAAAGCGATGCCTATTTGAAGATCTTTATTCATGTAAACAATCGTACCGAACGGCCTCTGACCTCCTTGCCCTCCCAGGCGTGGACCACGTGCCCTATGCGGAGGCTGGGAGGGTAGATCCAGGACTGCAAATTGAGTACAGCCACGTCAACTTCACCACAAACTACACCATGCAGATCTTCACAACAACCTGCCTTTTCTTTGACGAAGGCTCCCAGGAGTGGAAATCCGACGGTTGTAAGGTACGTCCACCCATTTTTCAATCCCATAAATCTATATATAAGATACTTAGCACGTTACTTTGTTCTTTTGCAGTATAAACGTCTCACCAACTTTTGCTAGTGAGAAATATGTTGTTGTGATTGGTGTGTGTTACATAAGAAGCATATTGCGAGTTTTCTCATGTAACAGCTTTGCACCCACCAAAGTAATACATTGCCTTTTTACATCAGTTATTTAATGATAATGTAGAAATGTCGGTAGTAAGCGTCATGTGTTCCTCCGTTTTTGCATGTATAAATCAACGTTTACCTTATTACGCCATTATAACAGGCCGGCCCGCTCACGAGCGATCGCTTATCCCACTGCTTCTGCGACCACCTGACGTCGTTTGGATCCGGTTTCACCTTTTTTGTTGCTCCGAACTCTCTGAACATCCTCCAGGCCCTACAGGGTGAGTTAGGGGGGGGGGGGCGATGTTGTATATCAGGGGTTTATTTAGTGACACCTGTACAGCACAGAAGTAACATAAACCTTTTGCAAAGATTCGACAAATAGACATTTCTCCATGGTATGCCAGCTGATTTTGGATGGCCATAGTTTCTAGATGCCAAACAGGTAAAGGTCGCATAGTACAGGATATTCTAAACGGGGGAACGATGTGAAATATTGTGCACATATCCTATGACTGCTTCAAGAATGTTTGACAAATGATGGAAACTTTTTTAAGTTTGTTATATTATATTTTATTCTACCCAATTGTAGACGTTATTGGCAACTTTCATAGGATGGAGTTTCAGATGAAAGGAAGTCCGCACGCTCATTGACTGCTTTGGTAAATAAGCGGATCGCTTTGAGAAGATGGTGTGTAGAATCATCCTCGTGGTACATTTAGTGGCACATGCACAGCACAGAAGGGACAAGTGTCTCTCAAGTTTGAACAAAGAGGAAGACTTAGTTCAATGCAACTGTTGGCAAGAAGAGTACAATTGCAAAGTAATATTGTGATGTTGCAATTAACTTGTAACTCATCTATCATAAATCATAAAATAATATTGTCTCAATGTTGTCATACAGGGTTCCTGAACATCGGCGAGAACCCAGCTGTGGTCATTTGCATCAGCGTCATTTTCGGTCTGTATCTGTTGTTGGTGATCTGGGGACGGCACAAGGACAACGAAGATGCGAAGAAGGTACATTCATTTTAATTTAAAACTATGACTTTCATTCAAATCTTATAAACGATCTAACGTTTATCAACAGGTTGGCGGATTTCGTCCCTAACATGAACAATTTCTACCTTCTCAGGTTGGAGCCACTCTGTTAAGGGCGTCCAAACGTGGCCATGACAGCTTCTACAGGATCATGGTCTTCACCGGGCCCCGGTCGGGCGCCGGAACAACAGCACGGGTGGGTTTCATTGTCTCCCTTGCTGTACATACCACCTGTGACCTGGCCCTTAAGAACCGCATAGTCTGTCCATGAAACGGATCGGCTCTACTGTCACACGTTTAAATGTAACTGTTTGGATCTAGTATCACTAGTGTATATGTAACTGTTTGGATCTAGTATCGCTAGTGTATATGTAACTGTTTGGATCTAGTATCGCTAGTGTATATGTAACTGTTTGGATAATTAGATCATGAAACTGTTTGGATCTAAAGTTGCAGGTGCACATGTAACTGCCTTGATCTAACGTTGCAGGTTCACACGGAACTGTTTGGATCTAACGTTGCAGGTGCACAAAGTCATGAAACTGTTTGAATCTAACGTTGCAGGTGCACACGAAACTGTTTGGATCTAACGTTGCAGGTGCACACGAAACTGTTTGGATCTAACGTTGCAGGTGCACACGAAACTGTTTGAATCTAACGTTGCAGGTGCACACGAAACTGTTTGGATCTAACGTTGCAGGTGCACACGAAACTGTTTGGATCTAACGTTGCAGGTGCACACGAAACTGTTTGAATCTAACGTTGCAGGTGCACACGAAACTGTTTGAATCTAACGTTGCAGGTGCACACGAAACTGTTTGGATCTAACGTTGAAGATGTACATGAAACTGTTGCAGGTGCACCTGAAACTGTTGGGAGAGTTGGGTGAGGCGGGTCCGGTGGTGTTGGAGGACATGGATCGGGTCACGTTCAGAGAGGGAGCGGTGGACACGTTTGTGCTGTCGGCAGGCCGACTGGGCGCCCTCACCGCTGCGCACGTCTGGCACGACAACACCGGGGGAGACCCGTCCTGGTAAACCACCCTTCAACAACTACATTCATGTACTTGTCTATCTAATGTATACCAGCAATGTGATGATAATGTACATAATATGTATATCACCCACCACAGACAAATCAATTAAACAAAATAGTGGACATAGCAGGCAATTCAGCAAAACACAGGGTGGATTAATAGGTAGTAAAGGGAATATAAACTTTAAGTAAGATTCATGTACATAGTATTTTACCTGACGCGCTGCCATTCTTTCCCCACTGCAGGTACTTAACCAAGATAGTGGTGACAGACTGCAACAATGATGCCAAATACACGTTCGTCTGCGACAAGTAAGTTAAATCCTTCTTTTCAAACAACATTGACATTTATTGGTGCTAGATTTTAAGTTTATAAATGGAACCAAATTACAAGTTTGCAAATATCAATTACATTTTAAGTCGCAGATTACTATTTATAATAGTTATTTATATCATGCTTTAAATTGATTTTTGTTGAGTGCTTTACTTGATGTCTTTGATTTGCTTGTTGTATTGAAAAGGAAACAAAGGTTTGCAAATAGATTTCCTTGGATATTTATGAGCACAACTTATACGGTGTGTTTTGTTCTCAGATGGCTGGCTGTTGAGGAGGGCGATGGGCAAGTGGACCGACTCTTGACCGTCGCCACGGAAAAGGACCTGACGAGCATTGGCAAAGTCTTCTCTTCCAAAACAAACAAGGTTTGCATTAATACGCCCGATAAAGCTCGCTTATTACATCCTTTTTTGCCACAATCAAAGTGAATAAATAACGTCGCATTCCCAGTCCATACTTCTATTGGAAAGTTTTTATCTGTCGATTTCCATATCGCATAAATGATTTTACCTCCTCAGGATTTCAGAGACGGCCATCTATGGTTCTCAGTTATAGAATAAGTGATTTTCCTCCTCATGATTTCCGAGACGAGCACCTCTGGTTCTCTGTCCTGGGCCGCCCTGCCTACAGCAGCTTTACCCGTGTCCAGCGCCTGTCCTGCTGCCTGTGGTTCTCGGCTATAGATTAAGTGATTATGTTTCTCCTCAGGATTTCCGGGACGGCCACCTCTGGTTCTCTGTCCTGGGCCGCCCCGCCTACAGCAGCTTTACCCGTGTCCAGCGCCTGTCCTGCTGCCTGTGGTTCTCGGCTATAGATAAGTGATTATGTTTCTCCTCAGGATTTCCGAGACGAGCACCTCTGGTTCTCTGTCCTGGGCCGCCCTGCTTACAGCAGCTTTACCCGTGTCCAGCGCCTGTCCTGCTGCCTGTGGTTCTCGGCTATAGATAAGTGACTATGTTTCTCCTCAGGATTTCCGGGATGGCCACCTCTGGTTCTCTGTCCTGGGCCGCCCCGCCTACAGCAGCTTTACCCGTGTCCAGCGCCTGTCCTGCTGCCTGTGGTTCTCGGCTATAGATAAGTGATTATGTTTCTCCCCAGGATTTCCGGGACGGCCATCTCTGGTTCTCGGCTATAGATAAGTGACTATGTTTCTCCTCAGGATTTCCGGGACGGCCATCTCTGGTTCTCTGTCCTGGGCCGCCCTGCCTACAGCAGCTTCACGCGGGTCCAGCGCCTGTCCTGCTGCCTGTGGTTCTCGGCTATAGATTAAGTGATTATGTTTCTCCTCAGGATTTCCGGGACGGCCATCTCTGGTTCTCTGTCCTGGGCCGCCCCGCCTATAGCAGCTTTACCCGTGTCCAGCGCCTGTCCTGCTGCCTGTGGTTCTCGGCTATAGATAAGTGATTATGTTTCTCCTCAGGATTTCCGGGACGGCCACCTCTGGTTCTCTGTCCTGGGCCGCCCTGCCTACAGCAGCTTCACCCGTGTCCAGCGCCTGTCCTGCTGCCTGTGGTTCTCGGCTATAGATAAGTGACTATGTTTCTCCTCAGGATTTCCGGGACGGCCATCTCTGGTTCTCTGTCCTGGGCCGCCCCGCCTACAGCAGCTTTACCCGCGTCCAGCGCCTGTCCTGCTGCCTGTGGTTCTCGGCTATAGATAAGTGATTATGTTTCTCCTCAGGATTTCCGGGACGGCCATCTCTGGTTCTCTGTCCTGGGCCGCCCTGCCTATAGCAGCTTTACCCGTGTCCAGCGCCTGTCCTGCTGCCTGTGGTTCTCGGCTATAGATAAGTGATTATGTTTCTCCCCAGGATTTCCGGGACGGCCATCTCTGGTTCTCTGTCCTGGGCCGCCCCGCCTATAGCAGCTTTACCCGTGTCCAGCGCCTGTCCTGCCGACTGTGGTTCTCGGCTATAGATAAGTGATTATGTTTCTCCCCAGGATTTCCGGGACGGCCATCTCTGGTTCTCTGTCCTGGGCCGCCCCGCCTACAGCAGCTTTACCCGCGTCCAGCGCCTGTCCTGCCGACTGTGGTTCTCGGCTATAGATAAGTGACTATGTTTCTCCTCAGGATTTCCGGGACGGCCATCTCTGGTTCTCTGTCCTGGGCCGCCCCGCCTACAGCAGCTTTACCCGCGTCCAGCGCCTGTCCTGCCGACTGTGGTTCTCGGCTATAGATAAGTGACTATGTTTCTCCTCAGGATTTCCGGGACGGCCACCTCTGGTTCTCTGTCCTGGGCCGCCCCGCCTACAGCAGCTTTACGCGTGTCCAGCGCCTGTCCTGCTGCCTGTGGTTCTCGGCTATAGATAAGTGACTATGTTTCTCCCCAGGATTGCCGGGAGGGCCATCTCTGGTTCTCTGTCCTGGGCCGCCCTGCCTACAGCAGCTTTACCCGCGTCCAGCGCCTGTCCTGCTGCCTGTGGTTCTCGGCTATAGATTAAGTGATTATGTTTCTCCTCAGGATTTCCGGGACGGCCATCTCTGGTTCTCTGTCCTGGGCCGCCCTGCCTACAGCAGCTTCACGCGTGTCCAGCGCCTGTCCTGCCGACTGTGGTTCTCGGCTATAGATAAGTGACTATGTTTCTCCCCAGGATTTCCGGGACGGCCACCTCTGGTTCTCGGCTATAGATTAAGTGACTATGTTTCTCCTCAGGATTTCCGGGACGGCCATCTCTGGTTCTCGGCTATAGATGAGTGACTATGTTTCTCCTCAGGATTTCCGGGACGGCCATCTCTGGTTCTCTGTCCTGGGCCGCCCCGCCTATAGCAGCTTTACCCGTGTCCAGCGCCTGTCCTGCTGCCTGTGGTTCTCGGCTATAGATAAGTGACTATGTTTCTCCTCAGGATTACCGGGACGGCCATCTCTGGTTCTCGGCTATAGATAAGTGACTATGTTTCTCCTCAGGATTTCCGGGACGGCTATCTCTGGTTCTCTGTCCTGGGCCGCCCCGCCTACAGCAGCTTTACCCGTGTCCAGCGCCTGTCCTGCTGCCTGTGGTTCTCGGCTATAGATAAGTGATTTTGTTTCTCCCCAGGATTTCCGGGACGGCCATCTCTGGTTCTCTGTCCTGGGCCGCCCCGCCTACAGCAGCTTCACGCGGGTCCAGCGCCTGTCCTGCTGCCTGTGGTTCTCGGCTATAGATAAGTGATTATGTTTCTCCTCAGGATTTCCGGGACGGCCATCTCTGGTTCTCTGTCCTGGGCCGCCCCGCCTACAGCAGCTTTACCCGTGTCCAGCGCCTGTCCTGCTGCCTGTGGTTCTCGGCTATAGATAAGTGATTATGTTTCTCCCCAGGATTTCCGGGACGGCCATCTCTGGTTCTCTGTCCTGGGCCGCCCCGCCTACAGCAGCTTTACCCGCGTCCAGCGCCTGTCCTGCCGACTGTGGTTCTCGGCTATAGATAAGTGATTATGTTTCTCCTCAGGATTTCCGGGACGGCCACCTCTGGTTCTCTGTCCTGGGCCGCCCCGCCTACAGCAGCTTTACCCGCGTCCAGCGCCTGTCCTGCTGCCTGTGGTTCTCGGCTATAGATAAGTGACTATGTTTCTCCTCAGGATTTCCGGGACGGCCATCTCTGGTTCTCTGTCCTGGGCCGCCCCGCATACAGCAGCTTTACCCGTGTCCAGCGCCTGTCCTGCCGACTGTGGTTCTCGGCTATAGATAAGTGACTATGTTTCTCCTCAGGATTGCCGGGAGGGCCATCTCTGGTTCTCTGTCCTGGGCCGCCCCGCCTACAGCAGCTTTACCCGTGTCCAGCGCCTGTCCTGCTGCCTGTGGTTCTCGGCTATAGATAAGTGACTATGTTTCTCCCCAGGATTTCCGGGACGGCCACCTCTGGTTCTCGGCTATAGATAAGTGACTATGTTTCTCCTCAGGATTTCCGGGACGGCCATCTCTGGTTCTCGGCTATAGATAAGTGACTATGTTTCTCCTCAGGATTTCCGGGACGGCCATCTCTGGTTCTCTGTCCTGGGCCGCCCCGCCTATAGCAGCTTTACCCGTGTCCAGCGCCTGTCCTGCTGCCTGTGGTTCTCGGCTATAGATAAGTGATTATGTTTCTCCCCAGGATTTCCGGGACGGCCACCTCTGGTTCTCTGTCCTGGGCCGCCCCGCCTACAGCAGCTTTACCCGTGTCCAGCGAATGTCCTGCTGCCTGTGGTTCTCGGCTATAGATAAGTGATTATGTTTCTCCCCAGGATTTCCGGGACGGCCACCTCTGGTTCTCTGTCCTGGGCCGCCCCGCCTACAGCAGCTTTACCCGTGTCCAGCGCCTGTCCTGCTGCCTGTGGTTCTCGGCTATAGATAAGTGATTATGTTTCTCCCCAGGATTTCCGGGACGGCCACCTCTGGTTCTCTGTCCTGGGCCGCCCCGCCTACAGCAGCTTTACCCGTGTCCAGCGCCTGTCCTGCTGCCTGTGGTTCTCGGCTATAGATAAGTGATTATGTTTCTCCCCAGGATTTCCGGGACGGCCACCTCTGGTTCTCTGTCCTGGGCCGCCCCGCCTACAGCAGCTTTACCCGTGTCCAGCGCCTGTCCTGCTGCCTGTGGTTCTCGGCTATAGATAAGTGACTATGTTTCTCCTCAGGATTTCCGGGACGGCCATCTCTGGTTCTCGGCTATAGATAAGTGACTATGTTTCTCCTCAGGATTTCCGGGACGGCCATCTCTGGTTCTCTGTCCTGGGCCGCCCCGCCTACAGCAGCTTTACCCGTGTCCAGCGCCTGTCCTGCTGCCTGTGGTTCTCGGCCATAGATAAGTGATTATGTTTCTCCCCAGGATTTCCGGGACGGCCATCTCTGGTTCTCTGTCCTGGGCCGCCCCGCCTACAGCAGCTTTACCCGCGTCCAGCGCCTGTCCTGCCGACTGTGGTTCTCGGCTATAGATAAGTGATTATGTTTCTCCTCAGGATTTCCGGGACGGCCATCTCTGGTTCTCTGTCCTGGGCCGCCCCGCCTACAGCAGCTTTACCCGTGTCCAGCGCCTGTCCTGCTGCCTGTGGTTCTCGGCTATAGATAAGTGACTATGTTTCTCCTCAGGATTTCCGGGACGGCCATCTCTGGTTCTCTGTCCTGGGCCGCCCCGCCTATAGCAGCTTTACCCGTGTCCAGCGCCTGTCCTGCTGCCTGTGGTTCTCGGTTATAGATAAGTGATTATGTTTCTCCTCAGGATTTCCGGGACGGCCATCTCTGGTTCTCTGTCCTGGGCCGCCCCGCCTACAGCAGCTTCACGCGTGTCCAGCGCCTGTCCTGCTGCCTGTCGCTGCTGCTCTGCACCATGCTCACCAACATCATGTTCTTCGGCAAAGGCGAGACGTTCGCCAAACCGCCGCCGGTCGACATTCTGGGGTTCGAGGTCCAGTTTCCTTTGTCTTGGGGCCAGGTGAGGATGCATTTAATTGCCGCTCCTTCATCAAAACCATAATGTGCTACCCTAAGGTTTTGAATGTACACCTATATAGACTACAGCACTGAATAGACATACATTGGTTTAAACATGAGCAGATATTTTCTTTATCTCTTAAGAACAATATTGTAATATTTTAGCACAATCAATACCGTCATGTATTGATTGTGTTCTGTTCCCTTCTGTAGATCATAATTGCAGTCGAGAGTGCTCTGATCGTGTTCCCAGTCAACTTAGCCATCGTGCAGATCTTCCGCTACTGCGGGCAAAGGCCGAGGAAGGAGAAGAGAGACGAGAGAAGGGAGACAGAAAAAAAAGCCAAGAACTCCGACAACACGGACTCGTCTTCCCTGCCGTCACATTCCACTGCATCAACGGCATCGGTCCAATTCGGTGATTACAATGCTTTATACTGTACATTAAAATGTTATTCTTACCTGCATCCTTGGGATGGTATAATTTCACATGGATACTGATGCATATCAGAAGTGAGATAAGCCCATGCAATAAAAATCAGACTAATATACATGTAACTGGTGTAGGTAATAGCCATGTAACAACGGCAAGGATGATTTTTGTGGTGTAATTGAATGGTACTGTACATGTGTTAGTTTTGTGTGTTCCTTTCTTTACTGCAATTGGTGTTTTGACATTTTTTGTATGTTGCGTGGAACAAGCTGACAAAGGAGGGGTTCCTCCAAATGAGTGATAACGTCCTGGAGTGACGATAATGATGTGTGGAACAATCAAGTCAAACAGTATTGATGGTGGGGATGCACTAACGTCCACAGGACACGCCCCGGCAACATGACCAGTTAGGGAAGCACGTGTGGCCGTTGCGAACTGGATCCCATTATTATTGGAGTTTATTAGCGCCCCCCCTCTCTCATTTAGCTGTCTACTTACATTACACGAAATGAAAACATGTTTCTCTGAAATGTGCAAATCTCCACAGAAACTGCGCTGGACGATGACGATATCGAGGTGACGGTGTATAATTTCTCCCCGACGAGGAAAGCTTCCGCCCCGCCGGTCGCGGCGAACACTGGCGACGACTGGCTGTTCCACAAGGTTCCGTACCAGAACTCCGGGGGCAGCATGGAGATGGTGGAAGCCACGTGGATCGGGCAGACCGACAAGAACGGTCAGAATGCGCACTGTTTTAGATCAGTCTTATGTAGTTACACCTTTTCAGTACAAATGTCAGCAGAACGAAATGAAATTGTAAAATTTGCAGTACTATCAGGTTGAAAATACTTAATAATCAGATTGAGCACAGCATTCTTATTGATAATAACCAACGGCATATTTGCATTATTTTCATTTGCTCACCTCACCTCACCTAGTCCCATCCTCATTTTGACGGTCGGGGACCATAGTCGCTCACAGCACGAGCTTTCTCCGTTCTTCCCTGTCCTTCGCCCTCTGGGTACATTCTGCAAGTGACCGTCCTGTCCACTCCTTTATACCATCTCCTCATTTGCTCACATTCCCATATACTCTATGTACCAGACCTTTTACCACTGCTGGGTTACAAAAATGACCCTGTTCCTCAGCAGCACATCATGATTATAGATTGAAGGCTCCATCGGTTCTTTAATCCATCTATCTTTTTTCAGCGTCACGAGATCAGAAGGAGAAGAAAAAGAAGGGGAAAACATTGCTTCCATGGTGGTGTGTGTTCATCGGTATGTGAATTTGGGTTCTCTTTTCTTTATTTGGTGCCATAAGGTCCACATCTTATTGATCGTTTTGCTTATGTTGCATAAATGGTAAGACACTGGAAGACGTAACGTGCTATTTTTGTGCACTAAGTATAAACTGCGCGAGACCGGTCGACCAGAATGGAATATTCTATTCTCGCACGCTGTGTCGTACAGTTTAGCTATGTCAAAGCCATGCTAATCAATCGACTTGATGTGGAAGCGGTGGTTTAAAACAGGAAATCTGCACCACCCGTGTCTACTTTTTGCCAAAGAACAACCTTTCCCTCGGGAAACTGGCCAGTGGAGTGATATACCATAGTGTATTGCCATAGTCACGAATCCGAACGTGTTTCCTTCCAGCGTACTTCCTGGTGTTATAGTGCAATAGTCGTGAATCCGAACGTGTTTCCTTCCAGCGTACTTCCTGGTGTTATAGTACCATAGTCACGAATCCGAACGTGTTTCCTTCCAGCGTACTTCCTGGTGTTATAGTGCAATAGTCGTGAATCCGAACGTGTTTCCTTCCAGCGTACTTCCTGGTGTTATAGTACCATAGTCGCGAATCCGAACGTGTTTCCTTCCAGCGTACTTCCTGGTGTTATAGTACCATAGTCACGAATCCGAACGTGTTTCCTTCCAGTGTACTTCCTGGTGTTATAGTACCATAGTCACGAATCCGCACGTGTTTTCCTTCCAGCGTACTTCCTGGTGTTTTAGTACCATAGTCACGAATCCGAACGTGTTTCCTTCCAGTGTACTTCCTGGTGTTATAGTACCATAGTCACGAATCCGCACGTGTTTTCCTTCCAGCGTACTTCCTGGTGTTTTAGTACCATAGTCACGAATCCGAACGTGTTTCCTTCCAGCGTACTTCCTGGTGTTTTAGTACCATAGTCACGAATCCGAACGTGTTTCCTTCCAGTGTACTTCCTGGTGTTTTAGTACCATAGTCACGAATCCGAACGTGTTTCCTTCCAGCGTACTTCCTGGTGTTTTAGTACCATAGTCACGAATCCGAACGTGTTTCCTTCCAGCGTACTTCCTGGTGTTATAGTACCATAGTCACGAATTCGAACGTGTTTTCCTTCCAGCGAACTTCCTGGTGTTATAGTACCATAGTCGTGAATCCGAACGTGTTTCCCTCCAGCGAACTTCCTGGTGCTATAGTACCATAGTCGTGAATCCGAACGTGTTTCCCTCCAGCGAACTTCCTGGTGCTATAGTACCATAGTCGTGAATCCGAACGTGTTTCCTTCCAGCATACTTCCTAGTGTTATAGTACCATAGTCACGAATCCGAACGTGTTTCCTTCCAGCGTACTTCCTGGTGTTATAGTACCATAGTCACGAATCCGAACGTGTTTCCTTCCAGCGTACTTCCTGGTGTTATAGTACCATAGTCGTGAATCCGAACGTGTTTCCTTCCAGCGTACTTCCTGGTGTTATAGTACCATAGTCACGAATCCGAACGTGTTTCCTTCCAGCGTACTTCCTGGTGTTATAGTACCATAGTCGTGAATCCGAACGTGTTTTCCTTCCAGCGTACTTCCTGGTGTTCGCCTCGTGTTTCCTGTCGGCGTTCTTCACGATGCTGTACGGGTTCGAGTACGGCCGCGCGAAGGCCGAGGCCTGGCTCATCACGTTCCTCACATCCTTCTTCATCGATCTCCTCTTCACGCAGCCCTTCAAGATCGTTCTGCTGGCAGTCTTCTTCGCGCTCATTCTCAGGGTAAGGTTCCGTCTTCTTCGTACTTATTCTCAGGGTAAGGTTCCGTCTTCTTCGCGCTCATTCTCAGGGTAAGGTTCCGTCTTCTTCGCCCTCATTCTCAGGGTAAGGATCCGTCTTCTTCGCGCTCATTCTCAGGGTAAGGTTCCGTCGTCTTCGCGCTCATTCTCAGGGTAATGTTCCGTCGTCTTCGCGCTCATTCTCAGGGTAAGGTTCCGTCTTCTTCGCGCTCACTCTCAGGGTAAGGTTCCGTCTTCTTCGCGCTCATTCTCAGGTAAGGTTCCGTCTTCTTCGCGCTCATTCTCAGGTAAGGTTCCGTCTTCTTCGGGCTCATTCTCAGGGTAAGGTTCCGTCTTCTTCGCGCTCATTCTCAGGGTAAGGTTCCGTCTTCTTCACGCTCATTCTCAGGGTAAGGTTCCGTCTTCTTCGCGCTTATTCTCAGGGTAAGGTTCCGTCTTCGTCGCGCTCATTCTCAGGGTAATGTTCCGTCTTCTTCGCGCTCATTCTCAGGTAAGGTTCCGTCTTCGTCGCGCTAAATCTCTGGGTAAGGTTCCGTCTTCTTCGCGCTCATTCTCAGGTAAGGTTCCGTCTTCGTCGCGCTCATTCTCAGGGTAAGGTTCCGTCTTCGTCGCGCTCATTCTCAGGGTAAGGTTCCGTCTTCTTCGCGCTCATTCTCAGGTAAGGTTCCGTCTTCGTCGCGCTCATTCTCAGGTAAGGTTCCGTCTTCGTCGCGCTCATTCTCAGGGTAAGGTTCCGTCTTCTTCGGGCTCATTCTCAGGTAAGGTTCCGTCTTCTTCGCGCTCATTCTCAGGGTAAGGTTCCGTCTTCTTCACGCTCATTCTCAGGGTAAGGTTCCGTCTTCTTCGCGCTCATTCTCAGGTAAGGTTCCGTCTTCTTCGCGCTCATTCTCAGGTAAGGTTCCGTCTTCTTCGCGCTCATTCTCAGGTAAGGTTCCGTCTTCTTCGCGCTCATTCTCAGGTAAGGTTCCGTCTTCTTCGGGCTCATTCTCAGGGTAAGGTTCCGTCTTCTTCGCGCTCATTCTCAGGGTAAGGTTCCGTCTTCTTCACGCTCATTCTCAGGGTAAGGTTCCGTCTTCTTCGCGCTCATTCTCAGGTAAGGTTCCGTCTTCGTCGCGCTCATTCTCAGGGTAAGGTTCCGTCTTCGTCGCGCTCATTCTCAGGGTAAGGTTCCGTCTTCTTCGGGCTCATTCTCAGGGTAAGGTTCCGTCTTCTTCGCGCTCATTCTCAGGGTAAGGTTCCGTCTTCTTCACGCTCATTCTCAGGGTAAGGTTCCGTCTTCTTCGCGCTCATTCTCAGGTAAGGTTCCGTCTTCGTCGCGCTAAATCTCTGGGTAAGGTTCCGTCTTCTTCGGGCTCATTCTCAGGTAAGGTTCCGTCTTCTTCGCGCTCATTCTCAGGGTAAGGTTTCGTCTTCTTCGCGCTCATTCTCAGGGTAAGGTTCCGTCTTCTTCGCGCTCACTCTCAGGGTAAGGTTCCGTCTTCTTCGCGCTCACTCTCAGGGTAAGGTTCCGTCTTCTTCGCGCTCACTCTCAGGGTAATGTTTCGTCTTCTTCGCGCTTATTCTCAGGGTAAGGATCCGTCTTCTTCGCGCTCACTCTCAGGGTAAGGTTCCGTCTTCTTCGCGCTCACTCTCAGGGTAAGGTTCCGTCTTCTTCGCGCTCATTCTCAGGTAAGGTTCCGTCTTCTTCGCGCTCATTCTCAGGTAAGGTTCCGTCTTCTTCGGGCTCATTCTCAGGGTAAGGTTCCGTCTTCTTCGCGCTCATTCTCAGGGTAAGGTTCCGTCTTCTTCACGCTCATTCTCAGGGTAAGGTTCCGTCTTCTTCGCGCTCATTCTCAGGTAAGGTTCCGTCTTCTTCGCGCTCATTCTCAGGTAAGGTTCCGTCTTCTTCGGGCTCATTCTCAGGGTAAGGTTCCGTCTTCTTCGCGCTCATTCTCAGGGTAAGGTTTCGTCTTCTTCGCGCTCATTCTCAGGGTAAGGTTCCGTCTTCTTCGCGCTCACTCTCAGGGTAAGGTTCCGTCTTCTTCGCGCTCACTCTCAGGGTAAGGTTCCGTCTTCTTCGCGCTCACTCTCAGGGTAATGTTTCGTCTTCTTCGCGCTTATTCTCAGGGTAAGGATCCGTCTTCTTCGCGCTCACTCTCAGGGTAAGGTTCCGTCTTCTTCGCGCTCACTCTCAGGGTAAGGTTCCGTCTTCTTCGCGCTCATTCTCAGGTAAGGTTCCGTCTTCTTCGCGCTCATTCTCAGGTAAGGTTCCGTCTTCTTCGGGCTCATTCTCAGGGTAAGGTTCCGTCTTCTTCGCGCTCATTCTCAGGGTAAGGTTCCGTCTTCTTCACGCTCATTCTCAGGGTAAGGTTCCGTCTTCTTCGCGCTCATTCTCAGGGTAAGGTTCCGTCTTCGTCGCGCTCATTCTCAGGGTAAGGTTCCGTCTTCTTCGGGCTCATTCTCAGGTAAGGTTCCGTCTTCTTCGCGCTCATTCTCAGGGTAAGGTTCCGTCTTCTTCGCGCTCATTCTCAGGGTAAGGTTCCGTCTTCTTCGCGCTCATTCTCAGGGTGAGGTTCCGTCTTCTTCGCGCTTATTCTCAGGGTAATGTTCCGTCTTCTTCGCGCTCATTCTCAGGGTAAGGTTCCGTCTTCTTCGCGCTCATTCTCAGGGTAAGGTTCCGTCTTCTTCGCGCTCATTCTCAGGGTGAGGTTCCGTCTTCTTCGCGCTTATTCTCAGGGTAATGTTCCGTCTTCTTCGCGCTCATTCTCAGGGTAAGGTTCCGTCTTCTTCGCGCTCATTCTCAGGGTAAGGTTCCGTCTTCTTCGCGCTCATTCTCAGGGTAAGGTTCCGTCTTCTTCGCGCTCATTCTCAGGGTAATGTTCCGTCTTCTTCGCGCTCATTCTCAGGGTGAGGTTCCGTCTTCTTCGCGCTTATTCTCAGGGTAATGTTTCGTCTTCTTCGCGCTCATTCTCAGGGTAAGGTTCCGTCTTCTTCGCGCTCATTCTCAGGGTAATGTTCCGTCTTCTTCGGGCTCATTCTCAGGTAAGGTTCCGTCTTCTTCGCGCTCACTCTCAGGGTAAGGTTCCGTCTTTTTCGCGCTCATTCTCAGGGTAAGGTTCCGTCTTCTTCGCGCTCATTCTCAGGGTAAGGTTCCGTCTTCTTCGCGCTCATTCTCAGGGTAAGGTTTCGTCTTCTTCGCGCTCATTCTCAGGGTAAGGTTCCGTCTTCTTCGCGCTCATTCTCAGGTAAGGTTCCGTCTTCTTCGCGCTCATTCTCAGGTAAGGTTCCGTCTTCTTCGCGCTCATTCTCAGGGTAAGGTTCCGTCTTCTTCGCGCTCATTCTCAGGGTAAGGTTTCGTCTTCTTCGGGCTTATTCTCAGGGTAAGGTTCCGTCTTCTTCGCGCTCATTCTCAGGTAAGGTTCCGTCTTCTTCGCGCTCATTCTCAGGGTAAGGTTCCGTCTTCTTCGGGCTCATTCTCAGGGTAAGGTTCCGTCTTCTTCGGGCTCATTCTCAGGGTAAGGTTTCGTCTTCTTCGCGCTCATTCTCAGGGTAAGGTTTCGTCTTCTTCGGGCTCATTCTCAGGGTAAGGTTCCGTCTTCTTCGCGCTCATTCTCAGGTAAGGTTCCGTCTTCTTCGGGCTCATTCTCAGGGTAAGGTTCCGTCTTCTTCGCGCTTATTCTCAGGGTAAGGTTCCGTCTTCTTCGCGCTTATTCTCAGGGTAAGGTTTCGTCTTCTTCGGGCTCATTCTCAGGGTAAGGTTCCGTCTTCTTCGGGCTCATTCTCAGGGTAAGGTTCCGTCTTCTTCGCGCTCATTCTCAGGTAAGGTTCCGTCTTCTTCGCGCTTATTCTCAGGGTAAGGTTCCGTCTTCTTCGCGCTTATTCTCAGGGTAAGGTTTCGTCTTCTTCGGGCTCATTCTCAGGGTAAGGATCCGTCTTCTTCGCGCTCATTCTCAGGGTAAAGACCGCTGTTCCGTTTCTTCGCACTCAGTCTCAGAGTTAGGACAGTTGTTCCGTTTCTTCTTGCACAAGTTATCTCAAACATAAAGACGAAAAGTGCATGCAAGAACCATTTTCAGTAAACTAGCTGAATAGCGATAAAGAAATTATATGATGCAGACCATATATACATGTAGCTCATATAGTTGCTGTCTTGTACTTAAAATGGTCTGTCGACCAACAGCATTTTCGCCCCTGGTTGTGTACTCTTTGCTGAATTGTTGTTTTGTTTACTGTTCTGCCGAGTAGAGAGTGGATACCGAGGATGAAGAGGCACCGGCTGGACAGCTCGAGGAGGATGAGATATACATGGCTTCAGACATGGTACGTCATAGTTTCTCTCTGTATATCCGATATTTTTCATGGCCCTCTTAGCATGTTTTGTCAATCACAATTATCTGAAACATGCTTTTGACTATCCTTGGTATTTTCTATATTTTCTCCTTCTGTAAACTGCAACGATCGTTCATTTAAAAGGAATTGATAGTAGATTGCAGATCGTGTATCAGTTTGATATGGAGAAATCAGGTTTGCTTATTTTTGAAAAATGCATTTAGTTTAAGCAGTTTTCATAGTGTATGCCCGTTATCTGTAGAGCAACTGTCCACGTTTCGTTTCCAAAATAAAACCAAGAAGTTCTCATTCACTAGGAGAACTGGAGCCTCCCGGCCGGTACCGAGGCGAGCCCGCCCGGCCCAGAGGAGCTGGCGGAGTCGCGCGCGCAGCGGTTCCGGGAGCTGACGGTGCGGAGCGCGCTCAAGGAGCTGCTCTTCTACCTGCTGTTCATCTCCGTCCTGGTCATCATCGCCAACGGCCCGCGCGACGCCATGATGTATCATCAGACCAGGCACCTCCACAACACATTCTACACTGGAGGCGGGAACCACTCTCTGCAGAAGGTTAGTTCACTAATAATCACCTCCACAGCACCTTCTACACTGGAGGCGGGAACCACTCTCTGCAGAAGGTTAGTTCACTAATAATCACCTCCACAGCACCTTCTACACTGGAGGCGGGAACCACTCTCTGCAGAAGGTTAGTTCATAATAATCACCTCCACAACACATTCTACACTGGAGGCGGGAACCACTCTCTGCAGAAGGTTAGTTCATAACAATCACCTCCACAACACCTTCTACACTGGAGGCGGGAACCACTCTCTGCAGAAGGTTAGTTCACTAATAATCACCTCCACAACACATTCTACACTGGAGGCGGGAACCACTCTCTGCAGAAGGTTAGTTCACTAATAATCACCTCCACACCACATTCTACACTGGAGGCGGGAACCACTCTCTGCAGAAGGTTAGTTCACTAATAATCACCTCCACAACACATTCTACACTGGAGGCGGGAACCACTCTCTGCAGAAGGTTAGTTCACTAATAATCACCTCCACAGCACATTCTACACTGGAGGCGGGAACCACTCTCTGCAGAAGGTTAGTTCATAATAATCACCTCCACAACACATTCTTCACTGGAGGCGGGAACCACTCTCTGCAGAAGGTTAGTTCACTAATAATCACCTCCACAGCACATTCTACACTGGAGGCGGGAACCACTCTCTGCAGAAGGTTAGTTCACTAATAATCACCTCCACAGCACCTTCCACACTGGAGGCGGGAACCACTCTCTGCAGAAGGTTAGTTCGCTAATAATCACCTCCACAGCACCTTCTACACTGGAGGCGGGAACCACTCTCTGCAGAAGGTTAGTTCACTAATAATCACCTCCACAACACATTCTACACTGGAGGCGGGAACCACTCTCTGCAGAAGGTTAGTTCACTAATAATCACCTCCACAGCACCTTCCACACTGGAGGCGGGAACCACTCTCTGCAGAAGGTTAGTTCATAATAATCACCTCCACAACACATTCTACACTGGAGGAGGGAACCACTCTCTGCAGAAGGTTAGTTCGCTAATAATCACCTCCACAGCACATTCTACACTGGAGGCGGGAACCACTCTCTGCAGAAGGTTCGTTCATAACAATCACCTCCACAACACCTTCTACACTGGAGGCGGGAACAACTCTCTGCAGAAGGTTAGTTCATAATAATCACCTCCACAGCACATTCTACACTGGAGGCGGGAACCACTCTCTGCAGAAGGTTCGTTCATAACAATCACCTCCACACCACATTCTACACTGGAGGCGGGAACCACTCTCTGCAGAAGGTTAGTTCATAACAATCACCTCCACACCACATTCTACACTGGAGGCGGGAACCACTCTCTGCAGAAGGTTAGTTCGCTAATAATCACCTCCACAACACCTTCCACACTGGAGGCGGGAACCACTCTCTGCAGAAGGTTAGTTCATAACAATCACCTCCACAACACATTCTACACTGGAGGCGGGAACCACTCTCTGCAGAAGGTTAGTTCACTAATAATCACCTCCACAGCACCTTCTTCACTGGGGGCGGGAACCACTCTCTGCAGAAGGTTAGTTCATAACAATCACCTCCACAGCACATTCTACACTGGAGGCGGGAACCACTCTCTGCAGAAGGTTAGTTCATAACAATCACCTCCACAACACCTTCTACACTGGAGGAGGGAACCACTCTCTACAGAAGGTTAGTTCGCTAATAATCACCTCCACAGCACATTCTACACTGGAGGCGGGAACCACTCTCTGCAGAAGGTTAGTTCACTAATAATCACCTCCACAACACCTTCTACACTGGAGGCGGGAACCACTCTCTACAGAAGGTTAGTTCGCTAATAATCACCTCCACAGCACATTCTTCACTGGAGGCGGGAACCACTCTCTACAGAAGGTTAGTTCGCTAATAATCACCTCCACAGCACATTCTTCACTGGAGGCGGGAACCACCCTCTGCAGAAGGTTCGTTCATAACAATCACCTCCACACCACATTCTACACTGGAGGCGGGAACCACTCTCTGCAGAAGGTTAGTTCATAACAATCACCTCCACACCACATTCTACACTGGAGGCGGGAACCACTCTCTGCAGAAGGTTAGTTCATAACAATCACCTCCACAACACATTCTACACTGGAGGCGGGAACCACTCTCTGCAGAAGGTTAGTTCACTAATAATCACCTCCACAACACCTTCTACACTGGAGGCGGGAACCACTCTCTGCAGAAGGTTAGTTCACTAATAATCACCTCCACAGCACATTCTTCACTGGAGGCGGGAACCACTCTCTACAGAAGGTTAGTTCGCTAATAATCACCTCCACAGCACATTCTTCACTGGAGGCGGGAACCACCCTCTGCAGAAGGTTCGTTCATAACAATCACCTCCACACCACATTCTACACTGGAGGCGGGAACCACTCTCTGCAGAAGGTTAGTTCATAACAATCACCTCCACACCACATTCTACACTGGAGGCGGGAACCACTCTCTGCAGAAGGTTAGTTCACTAATAATCACCTCCACACCACATTCTACACTGGAGGCGGGAACCACTCTCTGCAGAAGGTTAGTTCATAACAATCACCTCCACAACACCTTCTACACTGGAGGCGGGAACCACTCTCTGCAGAAGGTTAGTTCATAACAATCACCTCCACACCACATTCTACACTGGAGGCGGGAACCACTCTCTGCAGAAGGTTAGTTCATAACAATCACCTCCACACCACATTCTACACTGGAGGCGGGAACCACTCTCTGCAGAAGGTTAGTTCACTAATAATCACCTCCACAACACATTCTACACTGGAGGCGGGAACCACTCTCTGCAGAAGGTTAGTTCATAATAATCACCTCCACAGCACCTTCTACACTGGAGGCGGGAACCACTCTCTGCAGAAGGTTAGTTTATAATAATCACCTCCACAACACCTTCTTTACTGGAGGCGGGAACCATTCTCTGCAGAAGGTTAGTTCACTAATAATCACCTCCACAACACCTTCTACACTGGAGGCGGGAACCACTCTCTGCAGAAGGTTAGTTCATAACAATCACCTCCACAACACCTTCTTTACTGGAGGCGGGAACCACTCTCTACAGAAGGTTAGTTTATTGATAGCAGGTTACTAAACCAGCTAGTACCATGGTACCAGTTAACGCGCCCATCCTTGAAACTAATCTTGCTTAAATAGTTTTAACTGCAGTCGGTTATATACTAAATAATAATAAGCCAACAAGCCAACAAGCCAACCAGTGATCAGAAACACTTGGTGACTTACATCCTAGCTTTTGAACAGTTCATTTTGATGATTCAAACTTAAGATTCTGTCCGACATACCTTACTTGGTTTACAAATCATATGTGCTGAGTTGCTGATATCATGTTGCTTTTTCCAGGCTACATCTTACGAGAAATTTTGGAACTTTACTAAGCTTGCGCTGGTTCCTGAAATGAGCCCCACGAAATGGTACAACGGCAGGACTCTGCAGCCGGACGGATTCCTGAGCGACCACCAGTCCTACATCGTAGGGACTGTCCGGTTCCGCCAGCTCAGGGTCAAACAAGGCAAGTTCATGCCCACGTCCGACTGCCTTTGTTTCAAACGTGTGCCCCGTCATGTGTGTGAAGCGGGCCCGACTGCCTTTGTTTCAAACGTGTGTCCCGTCATGTGTGTGAAGCGGGCCCGACTGCCTTTGTTTCAAACGTGTGTCCTGTCATGTGTGTGAATCTGGCCCGTCCGCCTTTGTTTCAAACGTGTGTCCTGTCATGTGTGTGAAGCGGGCCCGACTGCCTTCGTTTCAAACGTGTGTCCTGTCATGTGTGTGAATCTGGCCCGTCCGCCTTTGTTTCAAACGTGTGTCCTGTCATGTGTGTGAAGCGGGCCCGACTGCCTTCGTTTCAAACGTGTGTCCTGTCATGTGTGTGAATCTGGCCCGTCCGCCTTTGTTTCAAACGTGTCTCCTGTCATGTGTGTGAATCTGGCCCGTCCGCCTTCGTTTCAAACGTGTGTCCCGTGATGTGTGTGAATCTGGCCCGACTGCCTTTGTTTCAAACGTGTGTCTTGTCATGTGTGTGAAGCTGGCCCGACTGCCTTTGTTTCAAACGTGTGCCCCGTCATGTGTGTGAATCTGGCCTTGTCGCCCGACTGCCTTTGTTTCAAACGTATGTTAATTGGGTAGCATTGTACTTTGTTTTGTATACAGCCGAATGAATGAAATCAAATTAATTTAATTTTTTTTCGCTGTCCAGACGAGCAGTGCACGATCCAAAAACCGTTCTTAGGACTCATCAACAACTGTGACGTGGAGTACGGCTACTTCACGAACGACGAGCGGCATTACACAGAGGGCTGGACAGGACTCGCTAATGTAACAGATGATCCGATAATTTATGCCAACTACACAGAACAGGAACAGCCTTGGCTCTATCACTCCCCGACACTGTACGGTTAGTATCTGTACATCGCGTCTGGGCTTTAGAAACATAGTTCAATCATCGCTGAAGGTTTCCTATCAGGAAGAAAAGTTAACAACTTCTTCACTTTGTATTGCTGCGTAACGGACTGTAGTGTATGAATTAAAAACCAAAACAATGGGTGAGGGCTACATTATACAGTTTATATTCTATGACTAAATTTCTCCAAAGTAGTCTATCCTTAACTTCCGCGCAGGCTCTAGTATAGTAATATCAACAGTGAACACGAACTTCTCTGACCATTGCGATAGAATCACCTTGAAAAAATGTATCGTTTCTGCTGGTACCTTTAACAGAAATAGATAGTAGTGCAGTTATGTCTGAATTCTTTCAAAACCCAGCAGCGGTCAGAACCTCATGTAGTAAAGCGATATTGCTTTGGTCTAGATATCCCCACGAGCGGCCGGTTTGCGACGTACTATGGTGGCGGCTACATCGCTGAGCTGACCAACACCACTCCTGCGGCCTTGCTGGCCACCGTGCAGAGGCTACAGTCCGGCGGGTGGATAGACCAGCACACCCGAGCTGTGTTCGTGCAGCTCACGGTCTTCAACCCCAACACGAACCTGTTCTCCATCCTGGAGCTGCTGGCGGAGTTCCCGCCGCTCGGGGGCAGCCAGGCCCGGGTGGAGGCCACCACGGTTCGCCTGTACCGCTTCCAGACCGGCTGGGCCAAGGTGGTCGCGGCTTTCCAGGGGGTCTTCGTCCTGTTTACGCTCTACTTCGTCTTCAGAGAGTGTAAGTGTGTCTTATGATAGATCAACTTTCTCTCACTTTGGCTGCAACCTGGCCATAGCATGCTATTACTATACGTGCATTATCAAAGTTTTTAAATGTAGTTACTTTATATATTACATTATCATCTTCAACGCATTTTTTGTCTTTGATAAATATGTTAAGTTATGGAAGATGGTGAACCTGTTGCGCACAAGGTACCAGGTTAGTTACATTTGATGCCAACAGGCTATCAGGAATACCCACAAAACCTGTCTACTTTTGCAACATCCCTTTGAGCATCAGTCCATCCCGTTCTCTTCCCCAAACGCCAGTTTCCCGGATCATGGTGCTGGGCCGTGACTACTTCCGGATGTTCTGGAACTGTTTGGAGCTCAGCTTGGCACTCCTGTCCCTGGCGGAGATCGGGATCCTCCTGTACACGCTGTACCTTATCCTGGGGTTCAACACGCCACAGAGAAGTACAGGAGGTAACGTAACGTTACATACACGCACACGCTCTGCCTTATCCTGGGGTTCAACACGCCACAGAGACCTACAGGAGGTAACGTTACATACACGTACACGCTGTACCTTATCCTGGGGTTCAACACGCCACAGAGAAGTACAGGAGGTAACGTAACGTTACATACACGCACACGCTGTATGGCATCATTTCCGTGTCAAAATTACGTACGTAAAAAACGTCACGTTTTGGGGTTTATACGTGACGTATTGGGGGTCAATACGTCACCTATGAAAGGCCTACGTCACGTATGCCGGAACGTACGGATACGTGACATACATATGGTTTTGCAATTTCCGTGTCAAAATTACCTGCATAAAAAAACGTACGTTTTCGCGTCCAAACGTCACGTATAACAGGTCATACGTCACATAAGGCATATACGTCACGTACTAAACGTGACATACATATGTCGTGGAATTTTTAGATCAAAATATCGTATCTACGAAGACGTCACATTTTGGGGTTATACGTTACGCACATAAATGGGTTATGTTAACGTACCACGTTAACGTAACGTATGTACGACCTTCAAGTTATTATAACAAGCAACGTTAACATAACGTAGTCGTAGTTATCATAACGCATTACGTTGACGTAACATAGTCATTTACGTTATCATAACGCAGAGCGCTAACGTAACGTACACTAGAGTGAACCTCTATAATAGGCGTGTTCTGTTTACGTCATTGGTTTATGTTGTGTTTAACGTCTACGATAGACGCGTTCTGGTGACGTCATCAGTTTATGTTATGTACCGTGCCGTGTATGATAGACTTGTTCTTGTGACGTCATCAGTCTATATTTTGTAAAAGCCGCAGCACACAATGTATTATTGTGGGTACAAAGTAGTACGGACACAATTTTTTATGCCTGGCTAGAATATCCTATGTGAGAATTAGCCAGGTTTAAACTGTGCCGTGTGCATTCTGTTCGTGTATATTCGAAGTGCGCCATACTACGCGTCAACCCGTTCATTGAGTGAACCCAACAGACCGGCGATGCTCTTGTCGACTGTCCGCATCAAATCGTCGTCCAAATCCCGGAAGGTCGCGTACAGTCTTCCTATCCTCTGCCTCGTCTTCGCTCTGACCTGACCACAAGCCCTTTGCGAAATCTTTCGAGCGGCTCTTGAAATGTAAATCCTCCAGGGAACGACGAAGTTTCTCGTCCCGGCGCAGAGAATCGTAGTGGACCTCTGAGCGTGCACGTCCGACCCGACACTTGCCAACGCCATGAGGTCCCTTGTATCCCTTCACGGGTAGAGAACAAGCACGACAGTACTTGGAACCTGCTATGATCCTAGCCTCCGTTGCAGTCCTTTTCCCCGCAGCGTTTTTTTTTCCATTTTTTTTTGGGGGGGGGGGGGGCGCCGCGTATCTGCTTGGGATCCCGTATCCGCCGTGCCCCTGTGTCCGCTATAGACCCTGTGTCTGCTGCTGGGGAAGCAAAAATAAAATTGAAAAAAAAAACGCTGCGGGGAAAAGGACTGCAACGGAGGCTACTATGATCCTAGCGCGATGCCGGAAGCGGAGACCTTGAAGGACGAAGACGAACACGAGCTGGAAAAACTTGAAATTTTAGAGAGAACGGACCATGTGGCCGGCACGCGCCCTGTGATCGCCGAGACTGTCGGACGGAAGTGGTCTATGCCGACGAGGGGAACACGTGCTGACAAATGTCGGGGGCGGAGCTTGACCACGGAGACGCCATACTACGCGTCAACCGTTCCATATATGGTGATCAGCCATTGCTTGGAAATCAAGGTGGTCGTGAGCTCGCTGCTTGTGTGGATTACCACCCAGCGGGCCGGGTGACAGTTTACAGTTCACTATAGTTTCTGTAAAGACGCATTGCATTATCAGAATATGAATTTACATGAATGTTATAGCCGACTTGATGGATAAAATATTGGGAAGTATAGTAGAGCATTTGTCATCGATTGTGTAACTATTGTGACATTAGTCCCATTCTCATCCATTTAAAACCTGAAATCGTTTTTCTGGCCTTGTTTGGATCTGAAATGTTTCGATTTATGTGGGATAGGATCACTATGTACTTCTGTGGAATACTGCCACACGGAAATAATGTTTTGGCCTGTCTATTAAAAGCAGTGATGGACGATGGTTTTAATCCCATATATGACCGCGGCTACAAGTACCCGCGAGAACTAACAGATCTGCCCGTACACATCGATTGTACTCGAAGATTCTCTCTCATGAACTTTCCAAGCCTCTTTGTGTCGACTTTATAGACACTCTGGTAGATCACACAACAAGGTGGTCTTTATACAACCATCAGAGAATCACACCTTTTTGTCTCCAGTTGGCTTATCACAATACAAACTTGCACCTGGTAGGGAGAGTGGGCAAAAAAACGGGACATTTGATATAAAGGTCACAATCTTCTACTCTCCAAGCAGAGGTTAGTGGGGCAGATCGTCACCGTTTTATCATATGCCCCGTTGTTTTTGTTTGGATGGGGCTAGCGGACAAAAAACGGGGCATATATTATGATAAAACTGTGACGAGCCGCCCCACAAACCTCTGCTCTGTAAGAGAAGCCCGGCCGTCACTCACTATTACATTTTTTTTGTAATTGCTGGCCTTCTCTGTCTTCCCTGACAGCAATAAGAAGAAGAAAAATGTAATAGTAAAGCTTTAACTTAAAAAAGAAAACAGCCGTAAGAGTCTGCAATGAAGGCTAGATCTTTCAACCAATATCGATCTTCTAGGAGCTCTTCACATCTGCTTTGAAGCCCAAGCATCTGCTTGGATCACAAATATCTGATGGATCCCAAACATCTGCTTGGAGCCACTACCATGTGCTTTTCTAGATAATTTTCGATAGCTCCCAAGCAGATCTATAGGTCACAATATCTGCTTTGAGTCCCAACATCTGCTATAACACCCTATTATCTGGTCGGAGCTCCAAACACCCATTGGAGCAGAACGAGAAAGGCACAAGCCTCACTCAAAGTGCCAGCCCTTTTTAGCTTTCCACGTCCGCTCGCCACGACCCGCTGCCTGGCTAAAAAAAAGAGCTGACACTCAGGCTAGAAAGGCATATTCAGGAAGCACATGTTAGTGGCTCCAAGTAGATGTTTGGGCTCCAAGCAGAACCTATCTCCATAGCCGACCCCCTTCATCCAGCTGACTCTATTTGGCCGATTTCTACTTTTTCCCCAGCGACCCGCAGAGACTGGTAGAGAAACTTCTATCGTGAGAACATTCACAAGGCTCAACCATAAAACCTCCTTGGCTCAACCAAGGCGCGAACCTCCCACTGGGACGTGCGCGGGTGGCTGCGCTTGTCCTAGAAATCGGTCATAAAAAGATTAGTAACCCGGACATTCGTACGGCTGTTAACATTACCACGCGCTAGGAGGGGAAGCGACACCTGTATTGAATAGAAATACTCCGCCCTGTTTGAGTTATCGCATATCTTTTAGGTTGCAAAACATACTTCTTCTTCCAGTTTGATACGGTCTTCGCAACCTATAGATCTGCTTGGAGATTATGGCACATCTATGATCTAGAAAAGAACATTTTCCAAGCAGATGTTTGGGCTCAAAGTAGATGTTTGGGCTCCAAGCAGATGTTTGGGATCCAAGCAGATGCATAGAGCTCCAAGGAGATCGATACTGGGTGAAAGATTTGGCCTCCATTGAAGACTCCTTCCGGCTATTTCTTTTTCAAGTTTTACTATTACATTTTTTTTCTTCTTATTGCTGGCCGGGATTAGGACCGGAAGGCCAACAATAAGAAGAAAAAAAATTTAATGATAAAGCTTTAACATAAAAAAAAGCCGGAAGGAGTCTGCAATGAAGGATATGAAATATATTTTTTCTGAGTGACGGCCGGGCCTCTTTGACTGTCTTTTACTAATCTCCAAGCAAAAGTTGGTGGGGGAGAATTGTGACCTCTTTATGATCTTTTATCAAATGCCCCGTTTTTTGCCTGCTCTCTCCATCAGATGCAAGTTCGTCCCATTCTCATTTATTTGGACAAGGAGGTAAACCTCCTTGATTTGGAACCTGAAACTGTTGTCTGGCCTTGTTTGGATCAGCATCTCGAATATTTAGATTTATGTAGGATATGGAGGGATCACTATGTACCTCTGTGGAATGATATACGGTGCCTGGTATTCCAGGATATGGAGTTTTGTATACGGGTACAATCTCTGCTGATCTATAAATGCTGGCACACGGAAGTAATGTTTTTGCTTGTGACGGGCGGCGGTATCAACTCCCCTGTACTTTTATAATAGGCTCTACGAGCCTCTGCGGGTCGCTGGGAAAAGAGTAGAAATTGGCCAAATAGAGTCAATTATATGAAGGGAGTCGGCTACGGAGATAAGTAGCCTCTAACAGGCTCCGTCCTATCGTTGGGAAAATAGTAGAAATCAGCCGAGGTACTCAGCTATACAGGGTAGTCCGCTATACAGTGAAGCTCCATTATCGATGGACGATAATGGAGCTTCAATGTATAGCTGACTTACCCTGTATAGCTGAGGACCTCGGCTGATTTCTACTATTTTCCCAACGATAGGACGGAGCCTGGTACAGGCTAGGAGATAAGGTCCAATATAGCGGATGGAAATGTTATCCTCCATGGCCAAAGTCCCCCGGCAAATGTTCTCTCTATAGCCGACGCGGTTAGTCTGGTAGAGACTACTTTTATAACGTGGCTTCAAGTATTCGCGAGGACTAACGGACACTAGCCTCTACCAGGCTCCGCGAGGTCGCTAGGAAAATAGTAGAAATCGTCAAATAGAGTGAATAGTATGCCTGGGGTACTCCGCTATACATTGAAGCTCAATAGTTTTATTAATCAACAGAACTTGCCGTACTACATTTGTTCACTGAATTGCGTCTATTGTGACATACGTAGTACGAATCACATTTAATCACAAACTATTACACAATTGCACTCATTGCACTATAATATTTCATAAAATCGGATCTGTCAACATTGTCGTTTTAAAATATTACTTCGTCTAAAAGCGAATAAACACATGTACAGCATTAAGTCCATTGATTATAACATAAGATGGTCAGGCAGCAGTAGCCTCCACCAGGCCCTCTCACGGGTGTATGAATCGTAGAATTCGGCAGAAAGAGGAATAATTAGCCAGTGGAGTCAGTCCAAAGTGAAGATCACATTTCGCACGTTTAGGGCCTGTGATATGTCGGTAGGTTCTTTGATGTCCAGTAATCACTATCTAATAAGTGCCAAGTAGTTAGTCTGGTAGAGACTAAGGCAGCAGTGTCATTTTGTTTCATTAAATACCCTTACTAAGTTAGGAGTGATGGAACTCGGCTGTTACTAAACCTAGTGGTGCGAGTAGTAGGCAGAGACAGAGTTTTTGAGTTTCTGAGGTTAAGTCCATATGACGCTAGTCGGGTTGGGGGCAAAAGGTGTACAGTTCTCTCTGATGTTTCCATGCTGGCAGCACCTTCAAAGTTTCGAGCCCGCATTGTTTTAGAGATGTGGCGTAGTCATGGTAGTGGCTGCCTAGAATGATTCGGCATGCGCGTCTTTGAACATTTTCAAAAGTTATTGACTGTTTGTTTGTTTGTGAGGCTGGCTGTGGTGTTAGACGCGTAGTCTCTACCGGACTAACTACGCCGGCCAAAGGGAGAACATTTGCCGGGGGACTTTGGCCATGGAGGGTAACGTTTGCAGGCCCAGTCTAGGGTTGCCTATTGGACCCTCTCTCCATGATAGCGGACTCCCTTCATACAATTGACTCTATTTGGCCAATTTCTACTATTTTCCCAGCGACCCGCGGAGACTGGTAGAGGCTAATAGACTGGTAGTGACCGTACACAGTATTCCAGGATAGGTATAATATAGCCGCAGTACACGGTCACCAAATCTACCGTCGAAAGACCTATTAGGTCTTAAGTCTCCGGAGCATAAACATACGTTTCTGGCCTTCTTCGTAGACTCGCAGACTTGTTACGATCACTGCCAGAGGGGGTTTGCCCCCGAGAGTTATGGGTGGAGGGGGAGGTGGGCTCTTCATAAAACCAAGGACATTATATAGGAAGGACAATAATGTCCTTGATAAAACATACAGTCAGCACCATACATTTCTAAGGGTTTTAAAGTTGCGCAGTGTTAATGTTGGACCATACTTCAAGTGAATCCACTTGATCCTGAAGGTTACTGTTTACGCACATTTCTGTTTTCTCCAAGTGTTAAATCGTCCACATATTTCCATCGATCGGCTAGACACTCTGACAGACCACACAGCATGGTGGTCTTTATACAATCTTCCTGTCATAAAGCATCAGAGAGCCACACCTCTTTGTCTCCAGTAAATATCACAAACTTGCACCTGGTGGGGAGAGCGGGCAATAAAACGGGGCATTTGATAAAAAGGTCACAAACTCTCCGCCAGCCTCTGTTTGCAGAGTAGTATGCTAAGAGAAGCCCGGCCGTCACTTTCATAGCCTCCATTGCAGAGTCCTTCCGGCTGTTTTCTTTGTCAGGTTATAGCTTTACTATAACATTTTTTTCTTCTTATCGTTGGCCTTCCGGTCCTAATCCCGGACAGCAACAAGAAAAATGTAATAGTAAAGCTTGAAAAAGAAAAAGGCCGGAAGGAGTCTTCAATGGAGGCTAAATCTTTCACCCAATATCGATCTCCTTGGAGCTCTTTGCATCTGCTTGGATCCCAACTATCTGCTTGAATCCCAAACATCTGCTTGGAGCCCAAACATCTGCTTGAATCCCAAACATCTGCTTGGAGCCCAAACATCTGCTTGGAAAATGTTCTTTTCTAGATCATAGATGTGCCATAATCTCCAAGCAGGTCTATAGGTTGCGAAGACCGCATCAAACTGGAAGAAGAAGTATGTTTTGCAACCTAAAAGATATGCGATAACTCAAACAGGGCGGAGTATTTCTATTCAATAAAGGTGTCGCTTCCCCTCCTAGCGCGTGCCGTACGAATGTCCGGGTTACTAATCTTATTATGACCGATTTCTAGGACAAGCGCAGTCACCCGCGCACGTCCCAGTGGGAGGTTCGCGCCTTGGTTGAGCCAAGGAGGTTTTATGGTTGAGCCTTGTAAATGTTCTCACGGTAGAAGTTTCTCTACCAGTCTCTGCGGGTCGCTGGGGAAAAAAGTAGAAATCGGCCAAATAGAGTCAGCTGGATGAAGGGGGTCGGCTATGGAGATAGGGTCTGCTTGGAGCCCAAACATCTACTTGGAGCCACTAACATGTGCTTCCTATACATAGATATGCCTTTCTAGCCTGAGTGTCAGCTCTTTTTTTTAGCCAGGAAGCGGGTCGTGGCGAGCGGACGTGGAAAGCTAAAAGGGCTGGCACTTTGAGTGAGGCTTGTGCCTTTCTCGTTCTGCTCCAATGGGTGTTTGGAGCTCCGACCAGATAATAGGGGGTTAAAGCAGATGTTGGGACTCAAAGCAGATATTGTGACCTATAGATCTGCTTGGGAGCTATGGAAAATCATCTAGAAAAGCACATGGTAGTGGCTCTAAGCAGATGTTTGGGATCCATCAGATATTTGTGATCCAAGCAGATGCTTGGGCTTCAAAGCAGATGTGAAGAGCTCCTAGAAGATCGATATTGGTTGAAAGATCTAGCCTTCATTGCAGACTCTTACGGCTGTTTTCTTTTTTAAGTTAAAGCTTTACTATTACATTTTTCTTCTTCTTATTGCTGTCAGGGAAGACAGATAAGGCCAGCAATTACAAAAAATGTAATAGTAAAGCTTTAACTTGAAAAAGTAAAAACGGAGTCTGCAATGGAGGCAATAAAATATCCTTTTTTCTGAGTGACGGCCGGGCTTCTCTTACATAGCAGAGGTTTGTGGGGCAGCTCGTCACCGTTTTATCATAATATATGCCCCGTTTTTTGTCCGCTAGCCCCATCCAAACAAAAACAACGGGGCATATGATAAAACGGTGACGATCTGCCTCACTAACCTCTGCTTGGAGAGTAGAAGATTGTGACCTTTATATCAAATGTCACGTTTTTTTTGCCCACTCTCCCTACCAGGTGCAAGTTTGTATTGTGATAAGCCAACTGGAGACAAAAAGGTGTGATTCTCTGATGGTTGTATAAAGACCACTTTGTTGTGTGATCTACCAGAGTGTCTATAAAGTCGACACAAAGGGGCTTGGAAAGTTCATGAGAGGGAATCTTCGAGTACAATCGATGTGTACGGGCAGCTATTGTGTCTGTTAGTTCTCGCGGGTACTTGTAGCCGCGGTCATATATGGGATTAAAACCATCGCCCATCACTGCTTTTACATTGTAATAGACAGACCAAAACATTACTTCCGTATGGCAGTATTCCACAGAAGTACATAGTGATCCCTCCATATCCTAACCCACATAAATCTAAACATTTCAGATCCAAACAAGGCCAGACAACAATTTCAGGTTTCAAATGGATGAGAATGGGACGAATGTCACAATAGTTACACAATCGATGACAAATGCTCTACTATACTTCCCCATATTTTATCCATCAAGTGACAGTCGGCAATAACATTCATGTAAATTCATATTCTGATAATGCAATGCGTCTTTACAGAAAGTATGGTGAACTGTAAACTGTCACCCGGCCCGCTGGGCGGTAATCCACACAAGCAGCGTGCTCACGACCACCTTGATTTCCAACCAATGGCTGATCACCATGGAAGGGTTGACGCGTAGTCTGGCGTCTCCGTGGTCAAGCTCCGCCCCCGCCATACAGGTCCTGAGCACGTGTCCCCCCCAGACCCGTCTGCATCTCCGCTCAGACCACTTCCGCCGACAGTCACTCGGCGATCACAGGGCGCGTACCGGCCACAGCTGTCCGTTCTCTCTAAAATTTCAAGTTTTTCCAGCTCGTGTTCGTCTTCGTCCTTCAAGGTCACCGCTTCCGGCATCGCGCTAGGATCATGGCAGGTTCCAAGTACTCACAGTCGTGCTTGTACTCTACCCGTGAAGGGACACAAGGGACCTCATGGCGTTGGCAAGTGTCGGGTCGGACGTGCACGCTCCGAGGTCCACTACGATTCTCTGCGCCGGGACTAGAAAGTTCCCCGTTCCCTGGAGGATTTACCTTTCAAGAGCCGCTCGAAGGATTTCGCAAAGGGCTTGTGGTCAAGTCTGAGCGAATACGAGGCAGAGGATAGGAAGACTGTACGCGACCTTCGGGCATTTGGACGACGATTTGATGCGGACAGTCGACAAGAGCATCGCCTATCTGTTGAGTTCACTCAATGAACGGGTTGACGCGTAGTATGGCGCACTTTCGAATATACACGAACAGAATGGTTCACAATTCAATTCATCAATTCAGACAGTATATCCCACGGCACAGTTTAAATCTGGCTAATGCTCACATAGGATATTCTAGCCAGGCATCAAAAATTGTGTACTACTTTGTACCCACACTAATACATTGTGTGCTGCGGCTTTTACAAAACATAGACTGATGACGTCACAAGAACAAGTCTATCATACACGTTGTACATAAACATAAACTGATGACGTCACCAGAACGCGTCTATCGTAGACGTTATACACAACATAAACCAATGACGTAAACAGAACACGCCTATTATAAAGGTTCACTCTAGTGTACGTTACGTTAGCGCTCTGCGTTATGATAACGTAAATGACTATGTTACGTTAACGTAATGCGTTATGATAACTACGACTACGTTATATGTTAACGTTGTTTGTTATAATAACTTGAAGGGCCTACATACGTTACGTTAACGTGGTACGTTAACATAACCCATTTATGTGCGTAACGTATAACCACAAAACGTGACGTCTACGTAGATACGATATTTTGATCTAAAAATGCCACGACATATGTATGTCACGTTTAGTACGTGACGTATATGCCTTATGTGACGTATGACCTGTTATACGTGACGTTTGGACGAGAAATCGTACGTTTTTTTATGTAGGTAATTTTGACACGGAAATTGCAAAACCATATGTATGTCACGTATCCGTACGTTCCGGCATACGTGACGTAGGCCTTTCATACGTGACGTATTGACCCCCAATACGTCACGTATAAACGCCAAAACGTGACGTTTTTTACGTACGTAATTTTGACACGGAAATGATGCCATACACGCTGCACCTTATCCTGGGGTTCAACACGCCACAGAGAAGTACAGGAGGTAACGTAACGTTACATACACGCACACGCTGTACCTTATCCTGGGGTTCAACACGCCACAGAGGCCTACAGGAGGTAACGTAATGTTACATACACGCACACGCTGTACCTTATCCTGGGGTTCAACACGCCACGGAGACCTACAGAAGGTAACGTAACGTTACATACACGCACACGCTGTACCTTATCCTGGGGTTCAACACGCCACAGAGAAGTACAGAAGGTAACGTAACGCTACATACACGCACACGCTGTACCTTATCCTGGGGTTCAACACGCCACAGACACCTACAGGAGGTAACGTAACGTTACATACACGCACACGCTGTACCTTATCCTGGGGTTCAACACGCCACAGAGAAGTAAAGGAGGTAACGTACCGTTACATACACGCACACGCTGTACCTTATCCTGGGGTTCAACACGCCACAGAGGCCTACAGTAGGTAACGTAACGTTACACACACGCACACGCTGTACCTTATCCTGGGGTTCAACACGCCACAGAGAAATACAGGAGGTAACGTAACGTTACATACACGCACACGCTGTACCTTATCCTGGGGTTCAACACGCCACAGAGAAGTAAAGGAGGTAACGTACCGTTACATACACGCACACGCTGTACCTTATCCTGGGGTTCAACACACCACAGAGACCTACAGGAGGTAACGTAACGTTACATACACGCACACGCTGTACCTTATCCTGGGGTTCAACACGCCACAGAGAAGTACAGGAGGTAACGTAACGTTAAATACACGCACACGCTGTACCTTATCCTGGGGTTCAACACGCCACAGAGGCCTACAGGAGGTAACGTAATGTTACATACACGCACACGCTGTACCTTATCCTGGGGTTCAACACGCCACGGAGACCTACAGAAGGTAACGTAACGTTACATACACGCACACGCTGTACCTTATCCTGGGGTTCAACACGCCACAGAGAAGTACAGAAGGTAACGTAACGCTACATACACGCACACGCTGTACCTTATCCTGGGGTTCAACACGCCACAGAGAAGTAAAGGAGGTAACGTACCGTTACATACACGCACACGCTGTACCTTATCCTGGGGTTCAACACGCCACAGAGAAGTACAGGAGGTAACGTAACGTTACATACACGCACACGCTGTACCTTATCCTGGGGTTCAACACACCACAGAGACCTACAGGAGGTAACGTAACGTTACATACACGCACACGCTGTACCTTATCCTGGGGTTCAACACACCACAGAGGTCTACAGGAGGTAACGTTACACACACGCACACGCTGTACCTTATCCTGGGGTTCAACACACCACAGAGGTCTACAGGAGGTAACGTAACGTTACATACACGCACACGCTGTACCTTATCCTGGGGTTCAACACGCCACAGAGAAGTACAGGAGGTAACGTTACATACACGCACACGCTGTACCTTATCCTGGGGTTCAACACGCCACAGAGGCCTACAGAATGTAACGTAACGTTACATACACGCACACGCTGTACCTTATCCTGGGGTTCAACACACCACAGAGGTCTACAGGAGGTAACGTAACGTTACATACACGCACACGCTGTACCTTATCCTGGGGTTCAACACACCACAGAGGCCTACAGAAGGTAACGTAACGTTACACACACGCACACGCTGTACGAAAGGTAACGTAACTTCTTCTACGTACCGTAATACATACCATGATTGCTGGAGGTGTTTTACTACTACTAGAATATAGCGAGCACTCGAAATGAAGCCAGACGAAGAGTCTGGCAAGACACAGTGTGTGACAACATGTTTTTTTCAAAACTGCCGATATGAGGGGAGGCATATCGACTGACAGTTGCTGAATGACACAGATTAGCTTATAAGCATTACCATAATCAACCTCATTCCTTATCATAAACACATTCAAATGCTGAAACAGATAGAAACGTAATAACCTTTTATTGCTGGGTGTGATGAACAAAAAGCCGCTATGATAAGATACATATTTGGTGATCAGACAGATTTTTGTAATATTTTCTTGTATATTAACCTTCTAATTGCCATTTAGAATCGTTATGTTTGTTAGAGTTGGACTGTAGCTCTTCTTTGATTTACATGTACATTTTTAAGTATTCTAAAGGCTAGTCTTTAGATGTGCAACTAAGAATCTTGACCAGTTATCATCCAAACGTCTCATTGTTAACCACGGACGATACAACAGTTCCTGTCGTTACCATATGACATTTTGTCATGTTTGATAATTGTGATAATCTTTCTTCTCTGCAGCTACACAGGACAGTTACGAGAAGTATCGCCAGGCGGCGCTGTGGGACCAGATCAACACGTACGTGTTAGGTTGGCTGGTCTGTGCCGCGACTCTGAAGCTGCTGCATCTCTTCCGCTTCAACAAGCACATCGTCCGGGGGGCAGGTACGTACTTCCCTAATACACTTCGTCCGGGGGGCAGGTACGTACTTCCGTAATGCACATCGTCCGGGGGGCAGGTACGTACTTCCGTATTGCACATCGTCCGGGGGGCAGGTACGTACTTCCGTAATGCACATCGTCCGGGGGGCAGGTACGTACTTCCGTAATGCACATCGTCCGGGGGGCAGGTACGTACTTCCGTATTGCACATCGTCCGGGGGGCAGGTACGTACTTCCGTAATGCACATCGTCCGGGGGGCAGGTACGTACTTCCGTAATGCACATCGTCCGGGGGGCAGGTACGTACTTCCGTAATGCACATCGTCCGGGGGGCAGGTACGTACTTCCGTAATGCAACATGCACACGGTGCGGGGGGCAGGTACGTACTTCCGTAATGCACAACGTCCGGGGGTCTGGTACGTACTTCCGTAATGCACATCGTCCGGGGGGCAGGTACGTACTTCCGTAATGCACCTCGTCCGGGGGGCAGGTACGTACATCAGGGGAGGGCGGGTGGGGGTTGGAAGGTACGTACTTCTGGGGGGGGGGTGTTAACGTGAGACCTTATTCCATTAAAAAAGATAATTTATTCCAGATTCTATTTACTCTCATCGTCAACTGCGCATTGCTGTAGATACGATGAAATGATCTCACAAAGAATAAAAGCACCTAGTTATTTAACGGTGCACGCATTAAAGTATGTCTTCCTACGCAAATTTTACTGTCATATTTCAACTAAAATTTCTTTATATTAATGCATACAAGGCTCAAATGAATCAATGGAAAGCATTATTTCTGTTAACCTTTCTGTGCAGATACTATGAAGAAAGCTTCGGCTCCTCTGACTGGGTTCGGCATCGTGTTCATCACTGTGTTCTGCGCCTTCACGATGCTGTTCTACCTCGTTGTCGGCACCAAGTTGGAAGGCTTCGCGAGCTTCCCCAGCGCTCTGCAGACCGTCCTGGTGATCATACAGAGCGCGTCGAGCTACTACGTGATAGCGGAAGCGAGCGGCGTGCTGGGCCCTCTCGCCTACTTCGCTCTGCTCGGCCTCTTCCAGTGGGTCATGCTGCTCATGTTCGTGGCCATCTTGGACGACGCTTATCACGAGGCCATGGCGGAGCAGAAGGGCGGGAAGACGGAGAACGAGAAGGTGGCGGACATGATGATAGCCCGGGTGAGAGCGGCCGCGCGGGCGGTGGCGTCCTGCGGCCGGGCGGAGAGCAGGAGGAGCACGTATGAGGTGCGCCGGGCGGTGACGTCGTGCGGCCGGGCGGAGAGCAGGAGGAGCACGTACGAGGTCCGCCGCAGACCGACCGAGCAGGAGCTACTGGACATCTTCACGGGTCCGGAGCTGATCCGGATGGTGGAGGAAAAGGGCGGCGGTGGCCAGTCCTTCGAATTCGTGATAAAGGACGAGCAGGGGAAAGGGGAGCCTAACGAGGCAAACGCCCCGGATGCTCGCAACAGTGCCGGGATGTCGGCATCAGGAGAGGCCTCCCTCGGCTACAGCCCCGCGCTGCTGACGGATGGGGAGATAGCTGACGTGTTGGCGGGACCGGGACGGCTGAGGCTCCGGCCGGCTGGCGATCCGCACGCGGCTCCTGTCCTCGAGTTTCTGTTCTAACGTTCATATCTCAGGACTATCATTTCATCTAGGATAACATATCTTTGTTTTCCAAGAGTTAAGTGATAATGATGATGATTTTTTGTACCTTCCTTCCCTCATGGGCTAAATGTAAAAGTGATATAACAAAGGCTAAAGGTAGAATAACATTACCGCGCTTAAGCCTGAAAATGAGTTCGAGAATGTTATTAGTATCTTTGTGAAAGACTGTATGTCAGAATACATTATGTCAGGTGGTTAACTCTTTAGCAGTAAAATGTTATGGTAATTCATGTAGTATCTCTGTGAAAGACTGTATGTCAGAATACATTATGTCAGCTGGTTAACTCTTTAGCAGTAAAATGTTATGGTAGTTTATGTAGTATCTCTGTGAAAGACTGTATGTCAGAATACATGATGTCGGCTGGTTAACTTTGATCTCTGTGAAAGACTGTATGTCACAATGCATTATGTCGGCTGGTTAACTTTGAGCGGTAAAGTAACTTTGGATGACGTATGCTACTTCTTTCCCAAAACGTTTGATTTGAAGATTCCATGACAACGACATCGGACTCCAAAGTGGCGATTTTGTTTCAAAGAGCTCAACCAACGAGGCCAATGCAGAAACCCTACAGAAGGCAGCTGATATGTTTCACAGACTGCCAGAAGGCCTGTATCATTGAAATTAGTATCAGCTTGTGTGAGTTGCCGTTACCGGCTATAGATATATGTCAACAGTATAATGTCGATCATAGACACCCACTATCAAAATTGTCAAATCTTGGTAATAGTGTAGACTGTATTTAAAGTGTTTTCTGTAAGACCCTTATATGTGCTTTAGTAATTTGACGGATGTGGAGTGCACGGTGTAGTACTAGTACTGACATTGAATCCAGCATCCCGTGAGAACTGTTAAAAACATTCACATTGTTTTTATCTTTCTGACTGATGTAATAATTTTAACTTCATGCTTTAAATTAAATGGCTCTTACCGCTGCCAGCGCCATCCCGTGTCGAAATGATTAAAGGATTTTTGATTATGTATATATGTCCTTGATCTTTTCTACACGCCATTTTCGTAGAAAAAAATCTTTGCTAAGGAATTAAGTTAGTGCAACATAGATATTGCAACTATCCGACTTATTCATGTTTGACGTGGCTCTAAGGAAAGTCTAAATTCTTCTTTTTTCGAAGATTCGGATGCAAGATTAGGTGTGACATTTTCTTTCCGTCGGGTCAGAAAATATTAGGTTCTAACTCTTCAGGCATATGTTTTGATCTAAATCTAACACATCAAAATCTCCACAGATTTCTGCCCATGCATCTAAATCCATATCATCCTTATCGATAGCATCAACAGTGTTCGAATAAACAGTGCGTATGTGGACTTCCTCTCACCTGAAACTCCTTCCTATGAAAGTATTCATTAGTTCTTCTACAATTGGTTATAACGGAGAAAATATTACCTACTTAAAAATCTTTAATTCTTTCGTCAAATTTTTTTGCGGCAGTCACACCGTTCCCGGCTCTTTTCGACCGTCAATTATTTTAATTGCATCTGAAAACAGCGGCCTTTGTGAATCATATAACGAGAAGAAGGGGAACCATTTAAGAATTCCAATTAGTCTAATCTTTAAAAAATGATTTCTTAATATTTCCTCAAATATTCATATTTTGGCGTGATATTAATTGGAATGTTATCGTAACCGCCTTTTGTTTGCTGTGATGCTATCTTCTGTCCCTTCAATTCTTACAGCGTGGGAGTCTCTAGTATTAAAATCTAGACATTTTGTATTTGTATATGCTGCCTTTATTCGCGCTTTCTCATTTAGTTTCTGAGGGTGTCGTCCATAAACCTCACTTGTTATGGCCTTACGCAAACCGTGCAGCACTGAACTGCCACCTAGCGGTTACTTCTATAAACACACACGTTTGAACCTTCGACTGTTTACACAAAAGGCGTGCGGTCACGTCATCATCCATATCCGGTTACCGGGGGCGTATTTCACCTGCGCAGCAAATGTGCCAGGTACGGACGAGCCCGGGAAGGTGTGTACAGGTAGAGGTGAGTCAGGGAGAGGAGTTGGAGGCCGGACACCTTCACACCACCGTCACCACGCTCCAACCGACACGTTCCGACTACAGCAGCTACCGGTGACACTAGTACTCCCGGACTGACGGGACAAACAGGTGAGAACCAAGGAGGTGCCTAAGAGCTTTATACTGCCCGATCTGACTAACGTAAATACGTAATCCAGTAACAACATACACTGCGGAACAACATTGGCCTTGGGTCATGAATACCACACAGTGTGTGTGTGGTTGGGGGGAGGGGGGCTGTCTTTGCGTGTTAAATGTCTCGCTGTCTCGCATGCTTCTTGGGGTAACCCGATTTACTGCGCTTGGTTTCTATCTATCTATATACGGTACTGGGCAAAACCCGGTGTAGGTATTGCGCCCAGGTTTGGCATTTTCTTTGAACTATGCACTTTTATTCTCAAACACAGGCTGCTTGGGTATTTGTTACATTATAACTTGCTTCGCTGAGCGCATATTCCCTCAGGGCAGAGTGTAAACACAACTGAGCACGCAGTGCTTATAGCCGAATTTGTCTAGTCAGCCCAGCTGTAACACAACACGCTGCGCTGGTAGCTGTATTCCCACCGACACGGCTTTGACAATGGGCGACTTTAATTACCTTCTTACCCTCGCCAAGAAACTAAATTGTTGGGTGCGTGTGTCTGTCTTAAGATCTGTTTGTGAACACGATAAATCGGAATGCCTCGGTGCAGTGGATAGACCTAGAAATGTCTGCAGGCCCCCATTTTGTTTTAGACTTTGAATGAGAGTAACTCAAGAAATGGTTGCCAGATAGTCATGATAATTTCGGCATGTAGACAGCTTAAGTTATGATATATCGATTATGCGTATGAAGAGTTTATTTACATAATTGATTAGGAGGGTTAACACCCTGTCGCCTTCCGTACCACGGAACCATGGCGTACCATGCTAACACCCTGTCGCCTTCCGTACCAGAACCATGGCGTACCACGCTAACACCCTGTCGCCTTCCGTACCAGAACCATGGCGTACCACGCTAACACCCTGTCGCCTTCCGTACCAGAACCATGGCGTACCACGCTAACACCCTGTCGCCTTCCGTACCAGAACTATGGCGTACCACGCTAACACCCTGTCGCCTTCCGTACCAGAATCATGGCGTACCACGCTAACACCCTGTCGCCTTCCGTACCACGGAACCATGGCGTACCATGCTAACACCCTGTCGCCTTCCGTACCAGAACCATGGCGTACCACGCTAAGGCCGTCCACGGGCTGGGCTGGACGCTGGTGGTCCTGGGAACCATCAGTACCATCCTTGGTACCGCCGCAGTCGCCACCATGGCGTCCAAGGGCCAGCCGACCTACATGCACTACATCGCCGGGCCCATCTGGAGCGGCGTGTTTGTGAGTATCCGCTGTATATAAGCCATGTTTATATCTATGAATACGTGCCGTATGCAACATGTGGATATCTGTGAGTACGTGCCGTATGCAACATGTGGATATCTATGAGTACGTGCCGTTTATAACATGTGGATATCTGTGAGTACATGCCGTATATAACATGTCTTTATATCTGTGAGTACATGCCGTATATAACATGTTATATCTTTGAGTACACGCCGTATATAACGTGTTTATATCTGTGAGTACATGCTGTATGTAACATGTGGATATCTATGAGTACGTGCCGTATATAACATGTGGATATCTGTGAGTACATGCCGTATATAACATGTGGATATATCTGTGAGTACGTGCCGTATATAACATGTGTTTATATCTGTGAGTACATGCTGTATGTAACATGTGGATATCTATGAGTACGTGCCGTATATAACACGTGTTTATATCTGTGAGTACATGCCGTATATAACATGTGGATATCTGTGAGTACATGCCGTATATAACATGTGTTTATATCTGTGAGTAGATGCCGTATGTAACATGTGTTTATATCTGTGAGTACATGCCGTATGTAACATGTGTTTATATCTGTGAGTACATGCCGTATGTAACATGTGTTTATATCTTTGAGTACATGCCGTATATAACATGTTATATCTGTGAGTACATGCCGTATGTAACATGTGGATATCTGTGAGTGCATGCCGTATATAACATGTGGATATCTGTGAGTACATGCCGTATATAACATGTGGATATCTGTGAGTACATGCCGTATGTAACATGTGTTTATCGGTGCACGCACCAGTTCTTCCGCGACAGTGGTCCATGGTAGTCCGCGACAAAAAAGGGACGAAAGGGTTTCGAGGGTCTGGGTTTGAGTTCACATTTCTCAAAATGTGCTTCGAACTGACATTAGATACTAACATGGCCGAGAAGCGTATGAATTGGTGTGTTTTGGGTGGAAATTGCGTTTCGATCCGAGCCTTACTTCCGGATATCCATACGCGTTGAAGGTAAACTGCCTCTTTGACCCAGATTGACCTTTGTTGCGTTCTTTTGGCCGTGTTGCATTACCTCGCGCGTCGGGTTATTGTGAAAATCACAGTGGTAGGATTTTGTTTATAATGGGCTTGATTATACCTTGGAGTTTTCTCTTTCTGACACTAACAGTCATTTTCGTGTCAAAAAATTTTGTGATGTATTTAGTTCCACGGGAAAATGCCAAATTTTGCGCCTCATTTTTGACGGAAAAATACTTTTTCCCTCTTATATTTACTAAAATTACAAAGGCTGAAGAAACCGAAACTCGGGTTTTCTTGTAGCTAGAGGGATAGCCTTCATTCCCATTCACAGTTGTTTTGGCTCAGAAGTATTTCCTGGAAGAGACGATCACTAGACTTAGGGGTGTGCAAACTCGAATTGAGACCCAAAATAAACTAGGGGGTGCCCCCTTTAAAGGAGATCTACTGGAAAAAATAGCAGCAAAGAAAGCCAACAAATTGCATTTTCCCCATGAGAGTGTGTCCCCCGACCCAACCGTAGCAAAAAAAATATGATTTCGAGAGTTTTGATATGATTATACGATGTCATATAATTAGCTGATTTGCCCCCCTCCCCATGCCCCCCCCCCCTCGAACACGGCCATACAGACTTCAAAGTGGGTATGCTGAACATCAATGACGTAGTATTTACCCAAATATTGCTTTTTTGCATCGCCCTAACACTGGGGCACTGGAATATTGCATATTTACGTTTGATAGTGGCTTCTTCGTCAAGTAGGAGACGTTTTTCAATGAAAAAAGGCCCCGATGACGTCATTCTCGTACTTTCCGGCCCAATCCAGTGTCAAGTTCGCTGTCGCGCTAGTTTACAACATTCAGGCAAAAAAGTCATACAAATCAGAAGGTACATCCCTAGGCTTGTTAATCGCACCGAGACCGACACCAATCTGTAAGGCCTTTTCTCAGCAGATGCCCTTTTATGCCTTCATAGCTGTTAGAAGTGCAGCTCAGACCCCCACCCTAACCAAAGGTAACTCATTTAACTTCGTTTTTTTACAAAACAACATGGATCTGGGCCGCGGAAACACTTGGGCAAGTAGGCTAGGTCTATTCTCTATCAGTTAACGCCAAAAATAAGAACTTGAACGGCTAGCCGTAGAAGTACGGAACTTAAAACGGCACCGTTCTCACTTGAAAAGATGGGCTAGTGAAAGTCATTGTGACGTCATGAAGTCAACTACGTTCTAGGCGGTATGTAGCGTTTATTCCGGTCAGAAATAGAAGAAAAGTCTACTCTATCGCAAGTGCGCCCCACTGACATTCCTTTCAACGGCAAGACTTGTTCATTTAGCGTGAATTCACGGACAAAATCATCTTCAAGTGGAAGCTACCATTGTGACGTAATTGCTATTATGCGCCTTGAATGGTACCACGGCCCAGAGGGGCAAAATCAGCATTCCGACACGGCAACTTTCAACCACCTGTAACTCAAGAACGCAAAGTCGCAAACAAGTCAAACTTCGCATGCTGATAGGGGATACCTTGTTAAAGTCATATATGATATCAATTATGATTTGCATATATTAACGGTGCACGCACCAGTTCTTCCGCGACAGTGGTCCATGGTAGTCCGCGACAAAAAAGGGACGAAAGGGTTTCGAGGGTCTGGGTTTGAGTTCACATTTCTCAAAATGTGCTTCGAACTGACATTAGATACTAACATGGCCGAGAAGCGTATGAATTGGTGTGTTTTGGGTGGAAATTGCGTTTCGATCCGAGCCTTACTTCCGGATATCCATACGCGTTGAAGGTAAACTGCCTCTTTGACCCAGATTGACCTTTGTTGCGTTCTTTTGGCCGTGTTGCATTACCTCGCGCGTCGGGTTATTGTGAAAATCACAGTGGTAGGATTTTGTTTATAATGGGCTTGATTATACCTTGGAGTTTTCTCTTTCTGACACTAACAGTCATTTTCGTGTCAAAAAATTTTGTGATGTATTTAGTTCCACGGGAAAATGCCAAATTTTGCGCCTCATTTTTGACGGAAAAATACTTTTTCCCTCTTATATTTACTAAAATTACAAAGGCTGAAGAAACCGAAACTCGGGTTTTCTTGTAGCTAGAGGGATAGCCTTCATTCCCATTCACAGTTGTTTTGGCTCAGAAGTATTTCCTGGAAGAGACGATCACTAGACTTAGGGGTGTGCAAACTCGAATTGAGACCCAAAATAAACTAGGGGGTGCCCCCTTTAAAGGAGATCTACTGGAAAAAATAGCAGCAAAGAAAGCCAACAAATTGCATTTTCCCCATGAGAGTGTGTCCCCCGACCCAACCGTAGCAAAAAAAATATGATTTCGAGAGTTTTGATATGATTATACGATGTCATATAATTAGCTGATTTGCCCCCCTCCCCATGCCCCCCCCCCCTCGAACACGGCCATACAGACTTCAAAGTGGGTATGCTGAACATCAATGACGTAGTATTTACCCAAATATTGCTTTTTTGCATCGCCCTAACACTGGGGCACTGGAATATTGCATATTTACGTTTGATAGTGGCTTCTTCGTCAAGTAGGAGACGTTTTTCAATGAAAAAAGGCCCCGATGACGTCATTCTCGTACTTTCCGGCCCAATCCAGTGTCAAGTTCGCTGTCGCGCTAGTTTACAACATTCAGGCAAAAAAGTCATACAAATCAGAAGGTACATCCCTAGGCTTGTTAATCGCACCGAGACCGACACCAATCTGTAAGGCCTTTTCTCAGCAGATGCCCTTTTATGCCTTCATAGCTGTTAGAAGTGCAGCTCAGACCCCCACCCTAACCAAAGGTAACTCATTTAACTTCGTTTTTTTACAAAACAACATGGATCTGGGCCGCGGAAACACTTGGGCAAGTAGGCTAGGTCTATTCTCTATCAGTTAACGCCAAAAATAAGAACTTGAACGGCTAGCCGTAGAAGTACGGAACTTAAAACGGCACCGTTCTCACTTGAAAAGATGGGCTAGTGAAAGTCATTGTGACGTCATGAAGTCAACTACGTTCTAGGCGGTATGTAGCGTTTATTCCGGTCAGAAATAGAAGAAAAGTCTACTCTATCGCAAGTGCGCCCCACTGACATTCCTTTCAACGGCAAGACTTGTTCATTTAGCGTGAATTCACGGACAAAATCATCTTCAAGTGGAAGCTACCATTGTGACGTAATTGCTATTATGCGCCTTGAATGGTACCACGGCCCAGAGGGGCAAAATCAGCATTCCGACACGGCAACTTTCAACCACCTGTAACTCAAGAACGCAAAGTCGCAAACAAGTCAAACTTCGCATGCTGATAGGGGATACCTTGTTAAAGTCATATATGATATCAATTATGATTTGCATATATTAAAGGAGATCTACTGGAAAAAATAGCAGCAAAGAAAGCCAACAAATTGCATTTTCCCCATGAGAGTGTGTCCCCCGACCCAACCGTAGCAAAAAAAATATGATTTCGAGAGTTTTGATATGATTATACGATGTCATATAATTAGCTGATTTGCCCCCCTCCCCATGCCCCCCCCCCCCCCCTCGAACACGGCCATACAGACTTCAAAGTGGGTATGCTGAACATCAATGACGTAGTATTTACCCAAATATTGCTTTTTTGCATCGCCCTAACACTGGGGCACTGGAATATTGCATATTTACGTTTGATAGTGGCTTCTTCGTCAAGTAGGAGACGTTTTTCAATGAAAAAAGGCCCCGATGACGTCATTCTCGTACTTTCCGGCCCAATCCAGTGTCAAGTTCGCTGTCGCGCTAGTTTACAACATTCAGGCAAAAAAGTCATACAAATCAGAAGGTACATCCCTAGGCTTGTTAATCGCACCGAGACCGACACCAATCTGTAAGGCCTTTTCTCAGCAGATGCCCTTTTATGCCTTCATAGCTGTTAGAAGTGCAGCTCAGACCCCCACCCTAACCAAAGGTAACTCATTTAACTTCGTTTTTTTACAAAACAACATGGATCTGGGCCGCGGAAACACTTGGGCAAGTAGGCTAGGTCTATTCTCTATCAGTTAACGCCAAAAATAAGAACTTGAACGGCTAGCCGTAGAAGTACGGAACTTAAAACGGCACCGTTCTCACTTGAAAAGATGGGCTAGTGAAAGTCATTGTGACGTCATGAAGTCAACTACGTTCTAGGCGGTATGTAGCGTTTATTCCGGTCAGAAATAGAAGAAAAGTCTACTCTATCGCAAGTGCGCCCCACTGACATTCCTTTCAACGGCAAGACTTGTTCATTTAGCGTGAATTCACGGACAAAATCATCTTCAAGTGGAAGCTACCATTGTGACGTAATTGCTATTATGCGCCTTGAATGGTACCACGGCCCAGAGGGGCAAAATCAGCATTCCGACACGGCAACTTTCAACCACCTGTAACTCAAGAACGCAAAGTCGCAAACAAGTCAAACTTCGCATGCTGATAGGGGATACCTTGTTAAAGTCATATATGATATCAATTATGATTTGCATATATTAACGGTGCACGCACCAGTTCTTCCGCGACAGTGGTCCATGGTAGTCCGCGACAAAAAAGGGACGAAAGGGTTTCGAGGGTCTGGGTTTGAGTTCACATTTCTCAAAATGTGCTTCGAACTGACATTAGATACTAACATGGCCGAGAAGCGTATGAATTGGTGTGTTTTGGGTGGAAATTGCGTTTCGATCCGAGCCTTACTTCCGGATATCCATACGCGTTGAAGGTAAACTGCCTCTTTGACCCAGATTGACCTTTGTTGCGTTCTTTTGGCCGTGTTGCATTACCTCGCGCGTCGGGTTATTGTGAAAATCACAGTGGTAGGATTTTGTTTATAATGGGCTTGATTATACCTTGGAGTTTTCTCTTTCTGACACTAACAGTCATTTTCGTGTCAAAAAATTTTGTGATGTATTTAGTTCCACGGGAAAATGCCAAATTTTGCGCCTCATTTTTGACGGAAAAATACTTTTTCCCTCTTATATTTACTAAAATTACAAAGGCTGAAGAAACCGAAACTCGGGTTTTCTTGTAGCTAGAGGGATAGCCTTCATTCCCATTCACAGTTGTTTTGGCTCAGAAGTATTTCCTGGAAGAGACGATCACTAGACTTAGGGGTGTGCAAACTCGAATTGAGACCCAAAATAAACTAGGGGGTGCCCCCTTTAAAGGAGATCTACTGGAAAAAATAGCAGCAAAGAAAGCCAACAAATTGCATTTTCCCCATGAGAGTGTGTCCCCCGACCCAACCGTAGCAAAAAAAATATGATTTCGAGAGTTTTGATATGATTATACGATGTCATATAATTAGCTGATTTGCCCCCCTCCCCATGCCCCCCCCCCCCCTCGAACACGGCCATACAGACTTCAAAGTGGGTATGCTGAACATCAATGACGTAGTATTTACCCAAATATTGCTTTTTTGCATCGCCCTAACACTGGGGCACTGGAATATTGCATATTTACGTTTGATAGTGGCTTCTTCGTCAAGTAGGAGACGTTTTTCAATGAAAAAAGGCCCCGATGACGTCATTCTCGTACTTTCCGGCCCAATCCAGTGTCAAGTTCGCTGTCGCGCTAGTTTACAACATTCAGGCAAAAAAGTCATACAAATCAGAAGGTACATCCCTAGGCTTGTTAATCGCACCGAGACCGACACCAATCTGTAAGGCCTTTTCTCAGCAGATGCCCTTTTATGCCTTCATAGCTGTTAGAAGTGCAGCTCAGACCCCCACCCTAACCAAAGGTAACTCATTTAACTTCGTTTTTTTACAAAACAACATGGATCTGGGCCGCGGAAACACTTGGGCAAGTAGGCTAGGTCTATTCTCTATCAGTTAACGCCAAAAATAAGAACTTGAACGGCTAGCCGTAGAAGTACGGAACTTAAAACGGCACCGTTCTCACTTGAAAAGATGGGCTAGTGAAAGTCATTGTGACGTCATGAAGTCAACTACGTTCTAGGCGGTATGTAGCGTTTATTCCGGTCAGAAATAGAAGAAAAGTCTACTCTATCGCAAGTGCGCCCCACTGACATTCCTTTCAACGGCAAGACTTGTTCATTTAGCGTGAATTCACGGACAAAATCATCTTCAAGTGGAAGCTACCATTGTGACGTAATTGCTATTATGCGCCTTGAATGGTACCACGGCCCAGAGGGGCAAAATCAGCATTCCGACACGGCAACTTTCAACCACCTGTAACTCAAGAACGCAAAGTCGCAAACAAGTCAAACTTCGCATGCTGATAGGGGATACCTTGTTAAAGTCATATATGATATCAATTATGATTTGCATATATTAACGGTGCACGCACCAGTTCTTCCGCGACAGTGGTCCATGGTAGTCCGCGACAAAAAAGGGACGAAAGGGTTTCGAGGGTCTGGGTTTGAGTTCACATTTCTCAAAATGTGCTTCGAACTGACATTAGATACTAACATGGCCGAGAAGCGTATGAATTGGTGTGTTTTGGGTGGAAATTGCGTTTCGATCCGAGCCTTACTTCCGGATATCCATACGCGTTGAAGGTAAACTGCCTCTTTGACCCAGATTGACCTTTGTTGCGTTCTTTTGGCCGTGTTGCATTACCTCGCGCGTCGGGTTATTGTGAAAATCACAGTGGTAGGATTTTGTTTATAATGGGCTTGATTATACCTTGGAGTTTTCTCTTTCTGACACTAACAGTCATTTTCGTGTCAAAAAATTTTGTGATGTATTTAGTTCCACGGGAAAATGCCAAATTTTGCGCCTCATTTTTGACGGAAAAATACTTTTTCCCTCTTATATTTACTAAAATTACAAAGGCTGAAGAAACCGAAACTCGGGTTTTCTTGTAGCTAGAGGGATAGCCTTCATTCCCATTCACAGTTGTTTTGGCTCAGAAGTATTTCCTGGAAGAGACGATCACTAGACTTAGGGGTGTGCAAACTCGAATTGAGACCCAAAATAAACTAGGGGGTGCCCCCTTTAAAGGAGATCTACTGGAAAAAATAGCAGCAAAGAAAGCCAACAAATTGCATTTTCCCCATGAGAGTGTGTCCCCCGACCCAACCGTAGCAAAAAAAATATGATTTCGAGAGTTTTGATATGATTATACGATGTCATATAATTAGCTGATTTGCCCCCCTCCCCATGCCCCCCCCCCCCTCGAACACGGCCATACAGACTTCAAAGTGGGTATGCTGAACATCAATGACGTAGTATTTACCCAAATATTGCTTTTTTGCATCGCCCTAACACTGGGGCACTGGAATATTGCATATTTACGTTTGATAGTGGCTTCTTCGTCAAGTAGGAGACGTTTTTCAATGAAAAAAGGCCCCGATGACGTCATTCTCGTACTTTCCGGCCCAATCCAGTGTCAAGTTCGCTGTCGCGCTAGTTTACAACATTCAGGCAAAAAAGTCATACAAATCAGAAGGTACATCCCTAGGCTTGTTAATCGCACCGAGACCGACACCAATCTGTAAGGCCTTTTCTCAGCAGATGCCCTTTTATGCCTTCATAGCTGTTAGAAGTGCAGCTCAGACCCCCACCCTAACCAAAGGTAACTCATTTAACTTCGTTTTTTTACAAAACAACATGGATCTGGGCCGCGGAAACACTTGGGCAAGTAGGCTAGGTCTATTCTCTATCAGTTAACGCCAAAAATAAGAACTTGAACGGCTAGCCGTAGAAGTACGGAACTTAAAACGGCACCGTTCTCACTTGAAAAGATGGGCTAGTGAAAGTCATTGTGACGTCATGAAGTCAACTACGTTCTAGGCGGTATGTAGCGTTTATTCCGGTCAGAAATAGAAGAAAAGTCTACTCTATCGCAAGTGCGCCCCACTGACATTCCTTTCAACGGCAAGACTTGTTCATTTAGCGTGAATTCACGGACAAAATCATCTTCAAGTGGAAGCTACCATTGTGACGTAATTGCTATTATGCGCCTTGAATGGTACCACGGCCCAGAGGGGCAAAATCAGCATTCCGACACGGCAACTTTCAACCACCTGTAACTCAAGAACGCAAAGTCGCAAACAAGTCAAACTTCGCATGCTGATAGGGGATACCTTGTTAAAGTCATATATGATATCAATTATGATTTGCATATATTAACGGTGCACGCACCAGTTCTTCCGCGACAGTGGTCCATGGTAGTCCGCGACAAAAAAGGGACGAAAGGGTTTCGAGGGTCTGGGTTTGAGTTCACATTTCTCAAAATGTGCTTCGAACTGACATTAGATACTAACATGGCCGAGAAGCGTATGAATTGGTGTGTTTTGGGTGGAAATTGCGTTTCGATCCGAGCCTTACTTCCGGATATCCATACGCGTTGAAGGTAAACTGCCTCTTTGACCCAGATTGACCTTTGTTGCGTTCTTTTGGCCGTGTTGCATTACCTCGCGCGTCGGGTTATTGTGAAAATCACAGTGGTAGGATTTTGTTTATAATGGGCTTGATTATACCTTGGAGTTTTCTCTTTCTGACACTAACAGTCATTTTCGTGTCAAAAAATTTTGTGATGTATTTAGTTCCACGGGAAAATGCCAAATTTTGCGCCTCATTTTTGACGGAAAAATACTTTTTCCCTCTTATATTTACTAAAATTACAAAGGCTGAAGAAACCGAAACTCGGGTTTTCTTGTAGCTAGAGGGATAGCCTTCATTCCCATTCACAGTTGTTTTGGCTCAGAAGTATTTCCTGGAAGAGACGATCACTAGACTTAGGGGTGTGCAAACTCGAATTGAGACCCAAAATAAACTAGGGGGTGCCCCCTTATATCTGAGTACCCGCCGTACATAGCATATATCTTGTTATGCCGTCTCGAGCATTGTTCTTCCTAATGTTCACGCAAACAGGGACTGTCGCTATTTCGTGTAGCCCTGACGACTCTGCATTTTATAGCCTCGGTGCCAGGGCAACGAGAGCCAGAGTAGCTCCCGGGTCCTCCTGTATCATGTAACTATTGCTGGGTCCAGAATGCAACAATCCACGCGACTCTGTGGTGTAGAAAAGTCAATAAGAAAGGCGACTGTGGAGAGAAAATGTCAAGTGGAATATTGTACATGTTAAGGAATGATGCATGATGGGTATGTTTGATATTTTAGGTCCTGATCACAGGGATCCTGGGAGTCTGCAGCGGAAAGAAGCCCACAAACAAGTGTTTGGTGGGTATGACGTCATCCTGCGTCATTTTACAGTTACATTATACCAGCCTCAGTCTGTAGGGCTGGAATCGTGATCCCACAAATGTGCATTATGATACATATAGCTCCGTGTAACATTACGTAGAATCCATGTTTGCTGTGTGATATCAGTTTGTCGAAGGACTAACAATAGGAACTGATTGACATATCTCGATGACGTTGCTTCGGCGTGTCCTCGTGTATATTAGCCACCTGGCACAATAAAGTTCCCCACTCTCCCCCCAGATCGTGGCGTTCATGGTGCTGGGCATCTTCACCATCCTCGCGACCTTCTGCAGTTTCGGGCTGGCGGTGACCGGAGCCATCATAGACAGCTGCTATAGCTACCGGCCCTGGAACCACTACGACTACTACTATCCGGACTACGTCATCGATCCTCCCGACTACGAGTACGAGTACAACGTCACGGCCTGGAACTCCACAAAACCGCCACCCATCCCTGTGCCTGACATCGCGCCGTGAGCACTTCTCTTACTCAGGCCTGCTCTTACTGTTAAACTGATTATTATAGATTTTATTTGAATGCGTTTGACGGATACGCATTACACGATCGTTAATGACTATTGTGTTGCTTCTAGGATCCATGTTCTTCAAGTTTAGTCCCAGGAGTAAGACTTACCATTTGTAGTATGAAGAAAATTGCAGAACATTTTTGCAGCACGGTTAATGTTCTGTTTTAAAAGGAGTGCTTTAGAACTAATTGTGTTTGGTTTTTAGTAAAGCATGCACACAATAGGGCTGTTCTGAAACCCCCCCAAAAAAACACGAATTAAAAACTTTGGATAAACAACAACAAAAAAAATATGACGTGCGTCACCTTCCACTGTCTCTTCAGTAACTTGTTTCCGTTTTCATTCTACTTTCCCAGCAGCGGCCGCGTGTACAGCGGTGATGACAGCTGTACGACCACCGCTAAGGTTCTGCACGGCGTGAGCGCGCTGCTGGCGTTCGCAGAGCTCGTGCTGGGGTTCGTGGTGTCCATCATGTGCTGCTGCGGGCTGTGCAACTCCACCACACCGGTCAGCGCTACTAAATATCATTCCAAACATGAATATGGTCTAAACGTCACTGGTCTCATTGTTATTTTGTGTTTCTTTTTTTCAACAAAGAATGTTTTGTTCAATTCTCTTAATGGTGCATACATTTGAACCGGTAAATTTGTCAGGTTCTTTGTTGATGCATGGATATATTTATGACCAACAAGCCGACGATTCTAACGGAAGGTAATAATTCTGTTTGCTATATCGCCCCACAGCACGTGACCTACGGTCCCGGCGTGGCGCCAGCACAACTCATGTCCAACGGGCAGGGCGGCTTCATCCTGCTGCAAGCTGGTACGTCCTCACAAGGGGGGCAGATTCGGACCTTACAGGGGGGGGGGCAGATTCGGACCTTACAGGGGGGGCAGATTCGGACCTTACAAGGGGGACAGATTCGGACCTGACAAGGGAGACAGATTCCGACCTGACAAGGGAGGGGGGTTGGTCCTCACAAGCGGGGGGGGGGGTAGATTAGTCCCTCACAAATGGGGGGGGGTAGATCAGGTCCTAACAAGGGGGGATTGATTATGGTGACTTTGGAGGTTCAGTCTAAACTGCACAATTCCGTGATAGAAATAAGAAATATGTTTGGTGCGAGTGAAACGTGCTGACAGATTGATGTCTGGTTATTTCAGTGCCTTCTTCGCAACAGTTCGGGGCTCGGCAGCAGGTGTTCCTAGCGCCCCCTGGCGGCCCACAGGCGCCCATGCAGGTGTACTACTCCGCGGGACAGGCACCGCCGCAGTACGCCCAGCCGGGCGGGGTGGGGGCCGCTGCGGCACCGCCGCATTACGCTCAGCATGCCGCCACCCAAGCCACAGAAGCGCCGCCCGTGGATACTAAGACTCCGCTGACGGCATAGACTCCGCCGGCACAGTCTTACACGAACAGCCGACACACAGACATAGTATAGCTGGGGGAAGGGTCTACCCTGGATGCCGGACTCTAGCCGGGCAGACTGGTAGGGTCTGGCACCCAGGGTAGGAAGGGTCGGGAAGGGTCTACCCTGGGTGCCAGACTCTAGCCGGGGTGACTGGGAGAGTCTGGCACCCAGGGTAGGAAGGGTCGGGAAGGGTCTACCCTGGGTGCCAGACTCTAGCCGGGGTGACTGGTAGGGTCTGGCACCCAGGGTAGGAAGGGTCGGGAAGGGTCTACCCTGGGTGCCAGACTCTAGCCGGGGTGACTGGGAGAGTCTGGCACCCAGGGTAGGAAGGGTCGGGAAGGGTCTACCCTGGGTGCCAGACACTCACCGAGCAGACTGGGAGCGTCTGGCACCCAGGGTAGGAAGGGTCGGGAAGGGTCTACCCTGGGTGCCAGACTCTAGCCAGGGTGACTGGTAGGGTCTGGCACCCAGGGTAGGAAGGGTCGTGAAGGGTCTACCCTGGGTGCCAGACTCTAGCCGGGGTGACTGGTAGGGTCTGGCACCCAGGGTAGGAAGGGTCGGGAAGGGTCTACCCTGGGTGCCAGACTCTCGCCGGGCAGACTGGGAGCGTCTGGCACCCAGGGTAGGAAGGGTCGGGAAGGGTCTACCCTGGGTGCCAGACTCTAGCCGGGGTGACTGGTAGGGTCTGGCACCCAGGGTAGGAAGGGTCGTGAAGGGTCTACCCTGGGTGCCAGACTCTAGCCGGGGTGACTGGGAGAGTCTGGCACCCAGGGTAGGAAGGGTCGGGAAGGGTCTACCCTGGGTGCCAGACTCTCACCGGGCAGACTGGTAGGGTCTGGCACCCAGGGTAGGAAGGGTCGGGAAGGGTCTACCCTGGGTGCCAGACTCTAGCCGGGGTGACTGGGAGAGTCTGGCACCCAGGGTAGGAAGGGTCGGGAAGGGTCTACCCTGGGTGCCAGACTCTCACCGGGCAGACTGGTAGGGTCTGGCACCCAGGGTAGGAAGGCTAGGGAAGGGTCTACCCTGGGTGCCAGACTCTAGCCGGGGTGACTGGGAGAGTCTGGCACCCAGGGTAGGAAGGGTCGGGAAGGGTCTACCCTGGGTGCCAGACTCTAGCCGGGGTGACTGGGAGAGTCTGGCACCCAGGGTAGGAAGGGTCGTGAAGGGTCTACCCTGGGTGCCAGACTCTAGCCGGGGTGACTGGTAGGGTCTGGCACCCAGGGTAGGAAGGGTCGTGAAGGGTCTACCCTGGGAAGGGTCTAGCCGGGCAGACTGGGCGAGTCCTGACTTACCGCCATCATATGTACAATGACGGTAACTACTAGTACTTTGTTTTCGGTTGGTTTGTGTTCAAACAGTAGAGTTCATTTGTTGTGTAATCCAAGATTTTAACAGAATATGTTCTTTTAACCAGACATGTGTTGTACTTTAGCCGATTGAGTCAATCATTTATGACTTGAAGTTTCCTTTTGCATTCCTTTTCTAACATGATCATGTACGTAGTTGTACTTTGAAAACTTGAAATCTAAGGACCAAGAAATGATCCGATCTTGCAAGGCTGTAGAGGAAGCTTAAAAACTGATGTTGGGAAGATTAATTTTTTTTCTATGCAAGTGAAGCCATATTGCATGTATTTAAGGTAAAAACGACACTACCTGCACACGATCATATGATATAAGATAACGCAATATGAAGCGTTATCAAAGTTGTCCGAGAGAAGCCATAGGTTTAGAAGATTGTCTATTTTGAGAGATAAACCTTTTATTTCGTGTTTGACTTTGACTTTATTCATATCCACAATTAGCATTAAATGTGCAGCTATTCTTTCTGCCTTATGGTCAAATACACTTTCTCGTATCCACAGCTGCCACGTGCTTGTGTGTTCTCTCGCCATTGACCTTGTTAGATTATATAGATCATTTATAGTGTTGGTTCTGACATTACATGCCGACAGTGCAGTAGTATCGTCCATGGAAGAAAATGCTATGTAATACGTTACAGGCGCCTGAAGCAAGTCGTAATGTATGAAACACTCACTGTCCATCAAATGAACACTTAACACTGCAGCTCACAAACTGCTGCTTCCATTGTGATGTGGGCGCCAGCGGTAACGCGGTAACGCCCAGTAACCTTGATGTTTGGTCATCTGGATCAAATTCCGTAAATGGGTTGCAGTTCGATCCTAGGGTCGGGCACTCAACTCGGACATGTTGCAGGGGACTGCATCTGCCATTTTGGATGGTGATGTACAGTAAGAGACCCCGTGTATAAGTAAGCTTCAGGCATAAGGCTCAAACGTCAAACCTACGCACGTAAATAAACCCAACACATACATACATACACACATGCATACATACATACATACATACATACATACATACATACATACATAATTATAGCAGAGCCGCTTTGTACTATCTCACGGAGAAAAGCGGCATGCTTCTCCCCAGTCTGCTGAGGTTCGACCACTTTACCTATATCTAACGGCACTGCGTACCGTCGGAGAGACATGCACTTCTTGGCAAAATCGCAAGGAGAAGCCAGCAAGCATTACGTCATGTAGTAGGCAACCCGGAAGTTCTTGCAGCGCTCGTCATTCCGCTGACTTCTGTGGTGCGCAGGAGAAAAGGCAGACAAACAACAACAGCACAGGCAAGGACACGAAGGTACCGGTTTGCTAGGGGTAGGGGGTCTGATGTATACAGATACCAAGCCGTCAAACCTACGCACGTAAATAAACCCAACACATACATACATACACACATGCATACATACATACATACATACATACATACATACATAATTATAGCAGAGCCGCTTTGTACTATCTCACGGAGAAAAGCGGCATGCTTCTCCTCAGTCTGCTGAGGTTCGACCACTTTACCTATATCTAACGGCACTGCGTACCGTCGGAGAGACATGCACTTCTTGGCAAAATCGCAAGGAGAAGCCAGCAAGCAACCCGGAAGTTCTTGCAGCGCTCGTCATTCCGCTGACTTCTGTGGTGCGCAGGAGAAAAGGCAGACAAACAACAACAGCACAGGCAAGGACACGAAGGTACCGGTTTGCTAGGGGTAGGGGGTCTGATGTATACAGATACCAAGCCGGACTCCATTTGTACATGAACAATATAGTAACGAGCGCGCCGCTACATGCGGCTATGGAACCCTGTGTGCACCATTGAAGATCTTTTCAGCAGTCTATTTTGTAAAGGGCAAACTTCACACAATAGCGTCTCTCTCAGTGACTGGGCACTGTTTTGAGAGACCCTGGATACATAAATAAATATTTATTAGGGATATGGGATGGGATGTCTCCGAATTCTTGTTGCTTCTGACTGACAGGGTCACAGGGTTTGAAGTCTGCTATCCCTGACTGCTTGCTGTTCTTGCAGACTGGTACAGGGGGGGTGTTTGAAGTCTGCTATCCCTGACTGCTTGCTGTTCTTGCAGACTGGTACAGGGGGGGGGGGGTGTTTGAAGTCTGCTATCCCTGACTGCTTGCTGTTCTTGCAGACTGGTCCAGGGGGTTGTAACTGTTATCCCTGACTAACTTGTTCTTACCGACAGGTCCTGAGACATGGCGTACAATGCCAGGTACATCCGGGGCCTGGGCTGGGCGCTGGTTGTCCTGGGTTCCCTCAGCATCGTCCTGGGCAGCGCGGCCGACGCCGTCTTCAGCAGCATGCAGGTCCTAACGTTCTTCCACTACGCCAGCGGGCCCATCTGGAGCGGCGTCTTCGTAAGTACTGCACACCATCATACATAGCATAACCCTAACTCTTCCACTTCGCCAGAGGGCCCATCTGGAGCGGCGTCTTCGTAAGCACTCTACATGTACACCCTAACCCTAACAGTACACCCGTACCCTAACCCTCACAGTACTGTACGCGTACATCCTAACCCTAACCGTCTTCAGCAGCATGCAGGTCCTAACGTTCTTCCACTTCGCCAGCGGGCCCATCTGGAGCGGCGTCTTCGTAAGTACTGCACACCATTATACATAGCATAACCCTAACTCTTCCACTACGCCAGCGGGCCCTTCTGGAGCGGCGTCTTCGTAAGTACTGTACATGTACACCCTAACCCTAACAGTACATCCTAACCCTAACCCTAACCCTTACAGTACTGTACATGTACATCCTAACCCTAACCGTCTTCAGTAGCATGCAGGTCCTAACGTTCTTCCACTTCGCCAGCGGGCCCATCTGGAGCGGCGTCTTCGTAAGTACTGTACACGTACATCCTAACCCTACTGTACAAGTACACCCTAATCCTAACAGTACTGTACATCATACCCTAACTGAAACACTAGGGTTAGGATGTACGTGTACAGTACTTACGAAGACGCCGCTCCAGAAGGGCTCGCTGGCGGGCCCTTCGGGAGCGGCGTCTTCTCGAGTACTAAGTACTCTGCATGTACATACCATAACTCTAAAACTTCCACGACATCAGCGGGTCCTTCTGGAGTGGCATCTTCATCAGGATTTTAGTTGTTTTAGTTGTTTTAGTTGTTTTCAAGTGTTGAGAAGACTGAAGTTTGCCCCTTTCTTCCCAACAGGTGGTGGTGACGGGGATCTTGGGAATTTTCAGTGCAAAACACCCCACCAACAAATGTCTGGTAAGGGCAGATGTCATATTACTTTTGTTTAACCTCTTATAGTGACTCAGATTTTAGGTCATTGTTTAGAAAATTTTTTTTTTAAAAATCAACTGTGTCATTTCATGATCTGCCACATCAGCAAATTGAACTATGACCAGTTTTCCGGCATATCTGTGTCGTGCTGCACTGTGCAAGACCACGGGAGCTGGGGCCTGGCACTCTAGTTCTCAAGTAAGAGTAAAATATTACAGGACCTCACTTTGCTATGTTGCTTCATTTTCATATTTGGAAGTTTACAATGCTTTGTAAGGTACCCATGTTTCGTGCCCACAGATTTCGGGGTTCCTCGTCTTGACGCATGTTTTGTGTGACCAATGTTTTGTGTAAACCATGTTCTTTCCCGGCCCTGCAGTTTTCTAGGTTCCTGCTGCCGACCCATGTTTTGTGTAACCAAGGGTGTAACCCATGTTTTGTGTCCACGAATTTCTGTGTTCCTGGTGCTGACCCATGTTTTGTGTGACCCTTGTTTTGTGCCCATAGATTTCTGGGTTCCTGGTACTGGCGATTTTCTCGATCCTGTCGACGGCAACATGTATCGGTCTGGGTGGGATCGGCATAATCCTGGATGCGAGCTATTGTTACACGTATGAGCACCGTGGGGACTTATATATAAGGTATGGTCATCGTGGTGACTTATATATAAGGTATGGTCATCGTGGTGACTTATATATAAGGTATGGTCATGGTGGTGACTTATATATAAGGTATGGTCATGGTGGTGACTTATATGTAAGGTATGGTCATCGTGGTGAGTTATATATAAGGTATGGTCATCGTGGTGACTTATATATAAGGTATGGTCATCGTGGTGACTTATATATAAGGTATGGTCATCGTGGTGACTTATATATAAGGTATGGTCATCGTGGTGACTTATATATAAGGTATGGTCATCGTGGTGACTTATATATAAGGTATGGTCATCGTGGTGACTTATATATAAGGTATGGTCATCGTGGTGAGTTATATATAAGGTATGGTCATCGTGGTGACTTATATGTAAGGTATGGTCATCGTGGTGACTTATAT
>CM068871.1:157500-285000 GCA_035149815.1 Branchiostoma lanceolatum
GAGGGTTGCATACCTGATAACGTTTACTTATTGCACACAATGTGACAACTCAAGGTCGTACAGAGGGTTGCATACCTGAAAACGTTTACTTAATGCACACAACGTGACAACTCAAGGTCGTACATAGGGCTTGTAGTTATACGATCCGTAAGCCTAACGAAGACTGGGAAATGTGTACAGTTTGTGAACAGTTTCGATCGATCGTAAATCAAAATAAAGTAATTATAAGAAATGTATGCAGGTCTTTCTGTTTTTTTCGTCATTTGTACGTTTATGATTTGCATTTAGTTGCATCCACTCTAGCTGCTTGTCAACTGTAAAACCTACATCAAATATTCCGCATGCAATAAGTAGCCCCGACCCCTCCTCCATTTATATTTGGCTTGAAAACTAAAGTCATGACGCTGACAACATAACGTCATACGAGTACGTTTAATCTGTCAGGACTTGAATGTTCCTCTTTTTTGTCAGTTTGTTGCTATTTTTGCTAATAATGAAAGGAGTGATTGACATCGAGTCCTTATCGATATTCATGTATTCCAAGTTAGTAAAAATCTATGCCTTTTGGAGCGCCGTGATGGAACGGAGGCGTTCTAATGTTCCATTGATGCCAGCTGTACGCCATACCCCCCCCCCCCTCCAGCTGTACCCCCTACCCCAGCACCCCCCCCCCCTCACCTGCGTGCTCCAAACAGACGGACCTAAGGCTGCGGACGTCAGGAAGACCAGGCTGGCGGCTAACTGCGTCTCCGTCTCAGCGCTGCAGAGATGTAAATATGCTGTTGTCAATATGTAGGGTAACTTTAGGTACAAGCTGACATGTCGTTGGCATTTTGCGGACAGTGTTTCTATGCACTGCCCAATGTTGCGCGCAAAAAAAGACCGCAAAATACTAATAAACTAACCGATCGATTCCTCTTGCTGATTACGAGAAATCCTTCCTGAAGTATTATTTTCTTCCTCAGAATATTTGCGTGCACATAACGCTACTAATCATGCTATCATGGTACTTAGACAGAGGAATATCGTTACTTGGTAATTCATGACTCATGTGGTGTTACACTAAGACCAGAGGTGCTTCAAGACCCCTGTGGCGTACTTACGAGGGTCAGAGACACGAAATGACCCCTATGGCGTGCTTACGCAGACCGGATGTACTTGAAGATCCCTCACGGTGGCGAAGTTAGAACGGCCAGAGGTACTTGAAGACCCCTGTGGCGTACTTACAAGGGCCAGGGGTACTTGAAGACCCCTGTGGCGTACTTACAAGGGCCAGGGGTACTTGAAGACCCCTGTGGCGTACTTACAAGGGCCAGGGGTACTTGAAGACCCCTGTGGCGTACTTACAAGGGCCAGGGGTACTTGAAGACCCCTGTGGCGTACTTACAAGGGCCAGGGGTACTTGAAGACCCCTGTGGCGTACTTACAAGGGCCAGGGGTACTTGAAGACCCCTGTGGCGTACTTACAAGGGCCAGGGGTACTTGAAGACCCCTGTGGCGTACTTACAAGGGCCAGGGGTACTTGAAGACCCCTGTGGCGTACTTACAAGGGCCAGGGGTACTTGAAGACCCCTGTGGCGTACTTACAAGGGCCAGGGGTACTTGAAGACCCCTGTGGCGTACTTACAAGGGCCAGGGGTACTTGAAGACCCCTGTGGCGTACTTACAAGGGCCAGGGGTACTTGAAGACCCCTGTGGCGTACTTACAAGGGCCAGAGGTACTTGAAGACCCCTGTGGCGTACTTACAAGAGCCAGGGGTACTTGAAGACCCCTGTGGCGTACTTACAAGAGCCAGGGGTACTTGAAGACCTCTGAGGCCTAATTTGCCAGGGCCAGAGGTACTTGAAGACCCCTGTGGCGTACTTACAAGGGCCAGGGGTACTTGAAGACCCCTGTGGCGTACTAACAAGGGCCAGGGGTACTTGAAGACCTCTGCGGCGTACTTACATGGGCCAAAGGTACTTGAAGACTCTGGTGGCGTACAGGTTCCAGTGCAGCACATAGAAGACGGCTGAGGCGGTCATACAAAAGGCCAGCATGAGGAACGGGTTGGTTCCCAGCTGAAGAGCACAGCACGTCGCCATCGTCAAATATACTGTAAAATATACGGATATACATAGATTTTCAGATTTCGGAACATGGGATACAAAAATTCTTTTCTTTAGACTTGAATCAGGAATGTCCAGTCCACACATGCACTTAGAATATCAGCAATTAAAATTCAAATTCAGTAGATCAGGGTACTATATTTACTATCTACATTACGGTAGGTTTGTTTGTTTTATTAGGTTACTTTAATTGTAAGTTTGAGAGGCTGACCCAGAGAGACGGAGTCGGCGCCATGATCAAAAGCGATCTCTAGCGGCGTGTCCTGAACCTTCCTTGCCTGGTGTCCGTCCAGGGCGTCCATCAGCTGGTACAGCAGGACGCCGGCCGCGCACAGAACGTACAGGAACGGCGGCGCCTGGGGATAGACACGGGGGATTCATGTTACAGAACGTAAAGGAACGGCGGCGCCTGGGGATAGACACGGGGGATTCATGTTATAGAACGTACAGGAACGGCGGCGCCTGGAGATAGACGCGGAGGATTCATGTTACAGAACGTACAGGAACGGCAGCGCCTGGAGATAGACACGGGGGATTCATGTTACAGAACGTACAGGAACGGCGGCGCCTGGGGATAGACACGGGGGATTCATGTTACAGAACGTACAGGAACGGCAGCGCCTGGGGATAGACACGGGGGATTCATGTTACAGAACGTACAGGAACGTAGGCGCCTGGAGACCAAGGGGGGGGGGGGGTCACGATACAGCCAACTGTGCTGGTATTAGGAACAACGTTAACACAGAGGGATTCCCTCTACAGTCAGCAGTGCTACGTCTGACTCTCCCCTCAGTCAGACGTAACATTGGATACGGTTGAGCTAAAGACAAAATAGATGGAAGCAAACTGCCTATGATTACTTGCATTAGAAGTGAGAAGCACTACAGAAGACGCTATGTTAGCTCTTACCTCTTCAGTCGCTGTTGGGCAGCAGTAAATCAGCGGAAGTGACGTCAGCATGTTGCAGGACAGTCCCATCATCGTTAGCGTGTTTGGTGAACATCGGGGAGGGACGAACTGGGGAAATGTTAAAAATGCATTCATGTTAAATTGTGATGTTCAAAGGCTTCAACTTCAACTCCGACAACCCCCAAATAACCCCGGGAGGGGCAAAGTAAGGGGGGGGGGGTCCCAGGGTAAGGCGGGCAGGCCTCCAGCCTGGCGCGGAATGACTCAACGGTTGGAGCCGTAACAACCGCGCCAGGCAGGGCGTTCCACTCGGGGATTGTGCGGGGGAAGAATGAATGTTTGTTAGAGTCTGTCCGGGCGTAAAGTGGTTGAAATTTGAGCGTGTGGCTCCCCCGGGTGCGCCCCTGAGCTGGTTTCAGTAGACTATCTGTATTAATATTGATGTAGTTATTGACTATCTTATAGAAAAAGGTGAGGCGGGCGATCCTCCTCCTTTCAGAGAGAAGGGGCCACTGCAGGTCACTGAGCATTTGTGTCACGCTGCTAGTCCGACGGTAGTCATTCAGAGTCACTCGGGCGGCCCTGCGCTGGACGGCCTCCACCGCCTGTATCCCTTTGGTGGTGTACGGGTCCCAGACAGTGGCACTATATTCCAAGTGGGGCCGCACCAGCGCTTTGTAAAAAGTAGCCTTGACCCTAGATGGACAATGGGTCAAATTGCGCCGAATGAGCCCTAGTACCCTACCGGCTTTGCTAGTGGCGTAGTTGATATGGGTGTCCCACCGCAGATCGTCGGACAGTTGTACTCCAAGATAGGGGTGGGACTTGACACCGGTGAGGGCTTCTCCACAGAGGGAGTACTGGGTTAGAATGGGGTGCTTTTTACGGGTGATATGGGGGATGTGGCATTTAGAGGGATTAAACGACATAAGCCAACGATTTTGCCAATCTGTTAGCGCATCAAGATCAGACTGTAGACCTTGTGCGTCATAAGGCTTGCTAAATCGATAAATCGATAAATCAAGCAATCGTCGGCAAATAATCGAAGGTGTGATTTTACGGAGCTGGGGAGGTCGTTAATGTACAGTAGAAAGAGCAAAGGGCCTAACATTGTACCCTGCGGAACCCCAGAGGTGACCCTGACAGCTTTAGATGTTCCGCCGTCAAAGAGAACCCTCTGAATTCTCTCCGTTAGGGTTTTGAGGGATGCCTTCATGCCTTGGAGTGAAAGGGGGGGATGGTGGTCTGAACTAACAAGTAAGACGATGAAGTGAGCGATTAGTAAAATGGCGCCCAAAAGTAATGGAGTACATGTACATGTGGTATGCATGCTAGTCGAACTGCAGGGTTTCTCTCCTACTCGGGAAGGACTCAGCGCCACGCTGCTGGGAGAGAATTACATGATAACTAGAAAGGCCGTCATTTGCCCCAGAGCAAATACAGCATGTTTCGCCCATATTCCTCCCCAATCAAGAAGTGGGATGTCCCAAAATAACACCTGGACAAATCGAAATATCAACTACATGTAGAAAGGAAACATTTGCGAGAGCAACAAACTTTGCCCATCTCCCTCTCCGTGCAAAAACTGACTGTTCCAAAATCACCCGTGCAAAAAATCCTCTCTACAAGTTCTGCGAGACCTTCCGCATAGTTTAGCAACTTCTTACTGCAAAGGCTTGCATGTTTTTCTGTAACATGACCTCAGGTAACCTGAATAGAACACACGTTCTTTGGCCAGCAGTAAGTGGAACGCACGGAACCTTAGATAGAACATGGAACGGGGACAGCACTTTTGGCTCGTTTTTGGTATGAAATTAGGCCCAAAAGTCCCCAAAATGAAGCATTTTGAAGTGATGTACACCAGAAATGGATTCCTGTAGAAACATGTTCAAGGCACCCTTGTACCGAATTCTAGGTCATTTGCTTGTAATACCAGGACACAGGATCCCAAAATGTAATTTTTGCCTAAAAATGTCCCCAAAAAAACCTTAAAAATTTTTTAAGGCCTGTTTCGAAAACAAATAAATAAAAAACACCCGGGGGTATTTGCCATATTTATCCCCATGCCAAATTTCAGGTCAGTTTGTTAAAAAAATGGTGGAGTTGAATCCATTTGAAGATTTGGCAGGAGGACAAGAACGTGACCAAAAACAATATGTTGAGCCCATACTTATTGGCTCAACATCAATATAAATGGGTGTGTTGACAGCCACTCAAGGGAGTAGGGCGAATCTACATAGTGTCATGTCAGTTCATCAGTTCTGTTGCAGCCAGGCTTTTCTAGCTCTCCTCTTGGCCTCAGCGGCTGCTATCCTCTCAACTTCAAAAGTTGTGACGCTGTTGTAGCTCAGCTGACGCCAGATGCTGCGATCATTGCAGAGAGCTTCAAAGTTTGTGGGGTCAATGTGACCCTTCTTTAAGTAGTGTTTAAGGGTGTCTTTATATCTCTTTCTCTGTCCACCCCTAGGCAGTGTCTCTTGATCCAGTTGTCCAAACAGGGTCTGTTTGGGGAGCCGGTTTTCTGGCATCCGGACACAGTAACCAGTCCATCGTAGTTGGCTACGCATAATGAGTGCCTCTATACTACAGGAGCCAGCTTCAGCTAGCACACTAGTGTTGGTACGGTAGTCTGTCCAAGAGATGTTCAGAATACGACGTAGTGAGTAGGGGTGGGTACCGGTACAGAACATTCAGGTCCGGTCCAGGTCCAGAAGGTCAGGTCCAGGTCCGGACCTGTACCTGTACCTGATTATAGTAGCGTCTCAGTACACCATATTTTGGAGAGCGAGATACAAGTAAAGGTCTATGTGAGTCCTACAAGTTATGTTCAAATTGTATATTAGAATTATCGGTGCATACTAATGTGCAAAAAGAAAACGAAGATGAACCAAAACATGCAACCCTGTATTCAACGAAACTTTTATCTCACAAAAAGATTCAGAGCAATATTGTCCTTCTTAGACAACAACTATAAACATTATGACCAGCTAATAATCAATATGTTAGACGCTTAACAGCTTTCAGTATTTGCTACATGTAGCTTATCATAGGCCTTGAAGAAACAAAAAGCAAGTAAACTATGGCACACAAGAAGCACAAATATCGGGTAACTGATTTGTGGTTTGTTTGAGTGTCTTTATTTCGAGTGTAAATTTAATTGAGTAAAAGTGTATGCATGTGTCTGCTAAGGCCATGTCTGGAACGATATAATTTCTTAGGTTCGCATTTTGTCCCAAAATCAACTATACTCTCCTCGCCGTCTGTTGACTCATCCTTTAAGTGTTGCTAGGTAGGATTCACATATAACGTTTTCGAAAAAGAGCAACCACGACTCGTTAAATCTGCTGTTTTGTATTTTCTTAGACCGGCTATGTAACCACCTGCTGGTAGCCTGGTACAGTGAATTTTCTAAACGGTCCATAGGCCGGTCCACTGATTTTTTCCGAACCGGTTTTTTTGGACCGGTCCATAACAAAATACCGGTTTGGGACCGGTACACTGTACCGGTACCCACCCCTAGTAGTGAGCGTTGGTGAAACTATTCGAAAGTCTTGAGATGTCGTCGATAGGTGACCCAAGCCTCGCATTCATAAAGAAGTGTTGGGAGCACTACGGCTTTATAAACTTGAAGCTTGTTGTTGTCTTCAGGTTTTTGTTGTCGAAAACCCTTCCCCTTAGGTTTGCAAAGGCCGCGCAAGCGCTTCCTTGCCTGTGTGAAATGTCATCGTCAATGTTTCCTCTGTTGTTAAGAGTGCTGCCAAGGTAGCAGAAGTGTTTGACACATTCAAGGCGTACTCCATCCTTGTAGAAACTTACTGCTGGTAGTTGTTGCCCTGGAGCTGGTTGGATCATGACTTTAGTCTTTGACTTGTTTGTAGTCAGGCCAAGAAGTTTGTATGCAGAGTTGAACAAGTCAAGAGTGTCTTGTAGGTCTTGAGCCTATAAATGGGTAACCATTACAGTGATAAATGGTATGGTTACTATAAGAATGTAAAAATGGAGCGGTCTCACCGGTAAAGATGGTACTTCGGCGTCAGACGCGATCCGGGTGTGGGGTGGGGGGCACGGTAGTAAGACTAAGCTGAAAAGGGGCTAAAATACACAGCCCAATGGAGGCCAGGGGACTTAAAAACCTAGTACTATATGTATGGGTGTGTGTTGATGAGACTGACTGTGAAGAAAGTTGGATGGGTGAAAAAGAACTGAAAAAAAAGCCTAAAGAGTGGAGCTACAGAGAAGCCCGGCCCTCTCCTCTCAGTACCAGAGTGCTTATGTATACCTTGTCGCCACACCAGTACCAGAGTTCTTACCTTGTCGCCACACCAGTACCAGAGTTCTTACCTTGTCGCCACACCAGTACCAGAGTTCTTACCTTGTCGCCACACCAGTACCAGAGTTCTTACCTTGTCGCCACACCAGTACCAGAGTGCTTATGTATACCTTGTCGCCACACCGGTACCAGAGTTCTTACCTTGTCGCCACACCAGTACCAGAGTTCTTACCTTGTCGCCACACCAGTACCAGAGTTCTTACCTTGTCGCCACACCAGTACCAGAGTTCTTACCTTGTCGCCACACCAGTACCAGAGTTCTTACCTTGTCGCCACACCAGTACCAGAGTTCTTACCTTGTCACCACACCAGTACCAGAGTTCTTACCTTGTCGCCACACCAGTAACAGAGTTCTTACCTTGTCGCCACACCGGTACCAGAGTTCTTACCTTGTCACCACACCAGTACCAGAGTTCTTACCTTGTCACCCCACCAGTACCAGAGTTCTTACCTTGTCGCCACACCAGTACCAGAGTTCTTACCTTGTCGCCACACCAGTACCAGAGAGGCTTGAGGTACGGGGTGAGGATGGAGTCGCCCTCACAGCGCCACCGGTGGTCGAACAGGGCTTCCTTCTGCCTGCCCGACAGAACCTGGCCGTCTTTTTTCGCCATTTTACTTTAAGTACAAAAACAAAACAATAGCAGGACAATAAATGGAGGCTGAGACAACTAGTCCAACCAGTTGAGCATCAGGGGCTAGGGACAAGAAGTCAGTGACCAAAGTGTTTAATGGACCCACAAATTTGCCCTGGGGAAGTCGTAAAGGGAGTACTCCTAATGTGAGCTGCCAAGCAGGTTGAGGGCTGGATTAATCCCCCATATCCACATAAATTCATAAAAGGATTAGATGTCTGCCAGCCAGGAACAATGGCCAGGCACAGATTACCATAATAACTGTCAGAGAATTCAAACTTTTTTCCGTACTGGTATTTCTATTCGAACAGTATCAAACCATGCAGAGTGGCCCAGATATCTATCAAAAAGTCACATAATCCAAGGAAGTTTCAATCAGATAAGATCCCTTGGATATTCAAGACAATGCTATCTACAGCTTTCAGTTTGGAGGAAGTCAACCTTGTTCAAATTTTCAAACTGTCAAATCGACCCTGTCAACGTTGTGTTAGAGTGTATAAATGGATATAAATTTCCAATGTCTTCCCCGCATTAGCCTATGTAGTTGTGTGTATGGAAATATGACTTGAATTGGGATTTTTTGCATTTTCTTGTTGTTGTAACCAGCATAGACGGGGGCTCTGTAGAACAGTACGTCTAAATGCTAGCCAATGTCTCAAACTAATTGCAAGCCAGTATTGTCATTACTTTATTTCTTGGCTAACTGTCCTACAAGCTACCTTCTTTATGTGTAGCCATACTTCAAATTCTTATATGTTATCTATAGATTTCAAACAAGACTTGAAGAGTAACTTGTACGTGGTAAACTGTCTCAGCCAGACCTCCACTGATGTGCACTGTACGGCTGCCAGACGCATACTGAAGCCCTTAGTTTACATTATCCCGTATTTGTATAGTTTTACTGGGGTCTTTAACATAATTAGCCTATTTGAATACTCTTTTATAATTTACTGACGTGGACTGGCTGTGGACATGTGTGACGGGATGGGGATCTCGTGTTTTACCGTCAAGTCAACTGGCGCCAAGACAGAATGAATTTACCAATAAAGAAAGAAATTATATTTGAGCAACACTTTTACTTAATCTTTATTTTCCTGTAGTTACCAAGACCTACTGAGTCTGATTATGACAGGGAGGCTCATAGAAACTTAGAACGTTCATTATCTCAATAAATCTCTTTAAAAAGCTCACACTAGTGAGTGACTGATTGCTTCTAAATGATTAGTTGGTTGCATGGTTGGTTGGTTGGTTGGTGCATGGTTGCATGGTTGGTTGGTTGGTTGGTTGGTGCATGGTTGGTTGGTTGGTTGATGCATGGTTGGTTGCATGGTTGGTTGGTTGGTTGGTTGCATAGTTGGTTGCATGGTTGGTTGGCTGGTTGGTTGGTGCATGGTTGGTTGGTGCATGGTTGGATGCATGGTTGGTTGTTTGGTTGGTTGGTGCATGGTTAGTTGCATGGTTGGTTGGTTGGTTGGTTGGTTGATGCATTGTTGGTTGGTTGGTTGGTTGGTTGGTTGGTTGGTCGGTTGGATGGATGGTTGGTTGGTTGGTTGGTTGGTTGGTTGGTTGGTTGGTTGGTTGGTTGGTGCATGGTTGGGTGGTTGGCTGGCTAGCTGGTCGGTTGGTTGGTTGGTTGGTCGGTTGGTTGGTTGGTTGCATGGTTGGTTGGTTGGTTGGTTGGTTGGTTGGTTGGTTGGTTGGTTCGTTCGTTGGTTGGCTGGCTGGCTGGCTGGCTGGCTGGCTGGATGGTTGGTTGGTTGGCTGGCTGGATGGTTGGTTGGTTGGTTGGTTGGTTGGTTGGTCGGTTGGTTGGTTGGTTGCATGGTTGGTTGGTTGGTTGGTTGGTTGGTTGGTTGGTCGGTTGGATGGATGGTTGGTTGGTTGGTTGGTTGGTTGGTTGGTGCATGGTTGGGTGGTTGGCTGGCTAGCTGGTCGGTTGGTTGGTTGGTTGGTCGGTTGGTTGGTTGGTTGGTTGGTTGCATGGTTGGTTGGTTGGTTGGTTGGTTGGTTGGTTGGTTGGTTGGTTCGTTCGTTGGTTGGCTGGCTGGCTGGCTGGCTGGCTGGCTGGCTGGCTGGCTGGCTGGATGGTTGGTTGGTTGGTCGGTTGGTTGGTTGGTTGGTTGGTTGGTTGGTTGGTTGGTTGGTTGCATGGTTGGTAAGTTAATAAGGCCACACCAATTTGATTTTTGGTTCTTAGATGTTAAAAATAGATACTGCTGACCTGAAAGTTCAACATAGTTGATCATTATTTTCCTGTCGTTACACAGAATCACGGAGTCTGATCATAGCACGGAGACTCATGGATTCGCTTTTTTGCTTTAACATACCAATATACGTAAAAGGTACATGTAAGTATCAATGAATAAATTAACAATAAAAAACATTACTACTTAAGTGCATAATCTCTGATAAATCTCCTTAAAAAGCTCACATTAGTTTGAGTGACAGGTTGCTTCTTGGTGGTTGCATGGTTGTTTGCATGGTTGTTTGCATGGCTGGTAGCATGGTCGGTTGGTTAGTTAATAAGGTCACACCAATTTGATTTGTTGGTTTGTAGATTAAGAAAATAGATACTGCTGAGCTACAAGTTCAATATAAAACAGCTACAGATTCAATCTATGGCATTCCTTGAATCCTTGTTTTCATCTTGTCCTCTTGCTTTATCTTGTCTGTGATATCTAGCTACAAAAACAAGATACAGATCAGTTGGGCTGAACAAAAATCTCTATTCAGTGTCTTGCATGAGATGCAAGGCCCATGGAATTTTCAAACAGGTCTGTACAAAGTTATAATGACAATGACAATGACAGACATGTCAAAGGGTTTGTTACTGTCATAATATCCACACAAAATTGGAAGTGTACAACATTTGAAAAGACTTGCATGTTTATTTATATCATTTGCCTGTGGCTTTTAAAAGAATCCGATAAAAAGTAAGAAAACTCACTTGCTAGTTTACTGTGAGTCCTGCAAGAGGAGGTAAGGCCAGTACGGCCCGCGGAAGTCGGGGAAGTCCTGCCGGGCCATCAGGGCGACTCACCTGTTAGTTTACTGGGAGTCCTGCAGGAGGAGGTAAGGCCAGTACGGCCCGCGGAAGTCGGGGAAGTCCTGCCGGGCCATCAGGGCGACTCACCTGTTAGTTTACTGGGAGTCCTGCAGGAGGAGGTACGGCCAGTACGGCCCGCGGAAGTCGGGGAAGTCCTGCCGGGCCATCAGGGCGAGGATGGCGTCCCTGAGCCGGGTGTAGTCCCCCCTGCTGCTGTAGACGAACACGGAGATGCGCACCCACAGCGCGTCCAGCATGCACACCACCGCGCACTGCACCGCGTGCAGCTGGAACGTGTCGTGCTGCAGGCTCATGGCCCCCTGGGGGGTCGGGGGGTACCGGGACTCAGCCCCTGGGGTCTGGGGAAGCGGCAGCTTGATGCACTCCATATATGGGGCCTGCAGGGACTGCACATGAAAATGTGAGTAAGCACTAAATAGGGACTGTTCATGGTAACAATTTGTGCAAAAACTGTGTGTGTTATACTGAATATAAATATTAACGTTACATATATATATATATGTTAATATGGATATTAAGTTGCTTTAACGTTGAACAAATTTCTCACGTTATACTTTCCACTATAAGAGTCATGCAGTGATAAATACTATATTCACCTCTGGAATCCCCAGAGTTTCTGTCTTCCATCCCTCTAGCAGCAGTTTGGTGGCGTCTTTCCTCAGCTGGGTGCTGTACTCCACTATCCTGCCCTGTACAGAGCAAACCGTGAGTTACAGTAAGTTACAGTCAGTTACAGTCAGTTACAGTCAATTACAGTTGGTTACAGTCAGTTACAGTTGGTTACTGTCAGTTACTGTCAGTTACTGTCCGACTCTTCAGCATTTCCAGCAAAGCTTATTGCAAGCAAAGATTTCAACAAGGGCGATTTGAAGCAAAGATTTCAACAGAGTTGATGTGAAGCAAAGATTTAAGCAAAGCTCGTTGTAGATTGCGGCAAAGCTTGGACCACACAGATTGAATAAGTTGACATTACGTTTTAATTGGGGGATGCGCAACTATTTCTGGCAAACATAGTAAGAATAGTTTTGCATCAAACCCTGAACTTCAGCAGACTGGTGGAGGCATTCATTTTTCACAAAGTTTTGCTTCTGACCAGTTTTGTGCACCTGTCATGACTTTTCCAGCAAAAAGGAATGGCAAGGTTTTGAATCCATGTGCCTCGTTATCTGTAAATGTGTATCATTTGTTTTCTTATGAAAACTCTCTTCAGTAATGCATTTTTTCCTCCATGTACAAACAACATGTCCTTTATGTGAGCAAGAATTGTTTCAACATCGTTTTTGGGAAGGGAATGGCTGTTGAACACTCACATGGCCCCCTAACTACGTGTATTATTATGTGAATGATTATTGAACACTCACAGGGCCCCCTAACTTCTGCGAAGGAAAATTGATGTTTATTGTTCAACACTCACAAGGCCCCTAACTACCATGAAGAAATGATTGTTGAGCACTCACAAGGCCCCCTAACTCGTGATGGAAGTTGATGGCTTCAGGTGAGCAGAAAAAAGCCGAGTCATCCCGGGTTCCCTGCATGTGGAACCTAAACAGAAACTTGCTCTTATTCCTCTTATTACACGCTTAAAGCTTACTCCACTTACACAAGATTATGGAACCTACACAGAAACTTCCACTTACACATTTACACACACACTAACACACTTACACACTTTACACACTAACACACTAACACACTTACACACTTTACACAAGGCTAGAGAAAGGCATGCATGGAGGACATGAAGGAGACAGATTTCCATTGGTGGAGAAAGTTTCAAACAAAGGTTCAAACAAACAAACAAACGCCTGCTTATTTGTTTGTTCTCGGATTTTAAAGAATGCCAAACTTGAAGACCAACATGAAAGGGCCTGAGTGGGAAGTTTGTACTTTGGCAAACACAGTTTCTGGGAGTGGATATAATCTGGGGTTTAAGTTTCCCTCCCGACCCTCAAATTTTTACCTCAATGTCTAAAAAGCAAGGAAATAAATTGCTGTGACCTTAATGAAGGACAGATCGTACTGGAAAAACTTTATTGATTGTATCCCACCGGAGTAGATCCGGAAGAATAATGATGATGATGATGATCATGATTATCATGATGATCATGACCTTAATTGGCTTCCTTAATGGTTGATTGTGTTAAAAGGATGCATGATTTGGCTGTGCATTTCTGCATAGTTGATTACACGATTCTGCTGTGCATATCTGCATAGTTGATTACATGATTCTGCTGTGCATATCTGCATAGTTGATTACATGATTCTGCTGTGCATATCTGCATAGTTGATTCTGCCTAGCATTAATTTAGTTGATTCTGCTGCACAGTTCTCCCAGGTTGATCTTGAGAGTATGCATGATTAAGACCACCTAGCTCCATGATTTTTGTCCATGGTTAACTTGTCATCAGACTTACAAGACCCCCTAGCTCCCTGTGGAAGTCGAGTGCTGCAGGCAGGCAGAAGTATGGGGTGTCGTCCCTCGTGCCCTGCTTATGGAACCTTCAAAACACCACCACACCTTATTATAATAACTCTTGATTACAACACTACCACAGCACATTACTGTCAGGAAGAAAAAAGGGTTTCGTCCCTCGTGCCCTGCTTATGGAACCTTCAAAACACCACCGCAGCTTATCATAATAACTCTTGATTGCAACACTACCACAGCATCTTACAGCACATTACTGTCAGGAAGAAAAAAGGGTTTCGTCCCTCGTGCCCTGCTTATGGAACCTTTAATACACCACCACAGCATATTATAGCATCTTCCTGCACATAACTGTCAGACTTAGAGAAGTACAGGGTGCTGTCTTTCGTGCCACGCTTATGGAACCTTCAAACACATTACAGAACATTACCCTTCAACTATCTTTTTTTTTAGCTGAATATTTTAGGCTCTGATCATAAGGTCTTGGTCCACACAGGTTGTTTGGTTTAGGCTAGACAGCTTAGAAAAACAGTAATGACACTGAAAGTTTATCAAAAGGAAGCTAAAATGTGTTATTCCTTGGTTAGAAAATGGTTGCTTGTACTAGTACTTGTCCAGACTCTAACACTGAAGCACATGATTTAGAAGTTCTATACTCACTAGTGCTGCAGGTTGGGATTAGGGTTAGGGACGGTGGTTAGGGTTAGGGTTAGGATTTGAGAGATTCTGAACTTACTGGTGCTGGATGTGAGGGTTAGGGTTAGGGACGGTGGTTTAACTTAGGGTTTGGGTTAGGGTTAGAGACAGTAGTTAGGGTTAGGGTTAGGGTTTGAGAGATTCTGAACTTACCGGTGCTGGATGTGAGGGTTAGGGTTAGAGACGGAGTTTAACTAAGGGTTTGGGTTAGGGTTAGGGTTAGGGTTTGAGAGATTCTGAACTTACTGGTGCTGGATGTGAGGGTTAGGGTTAGAGACGGTGGTTAGGGTTAGGGTTAGGGTTTGAGAGATTCTGAACTTACTGGTGCTGGATGTGAGGGTTAGGGTTAGAGATGGTGGTTTAACTAAGGGTTTGGGTTAGGGTTAGAGACAGTAGTTAGGGTTAGGGTTAGGGTTTGAGAGATTCTGAACTTACTGGTGCTGGATGTGAGGGTTAGGGTTAGAGACGGTGGTTTAACTAAGGGTTTGGGTTAGGGTTAGAGACAGTAGTTAGGGTTAGGGTTAGGGTTTGAGATATTCTGAACTTACTGGTGCTGGATGTGAGGGTTAGGGTTAGAGACGGCGTTTAACTAAGGGTTTGGGTTAGGGTTAGAGACGGTGGTTAGGGTTGGGGTTTGAGAGATTCTGAACTTACTGGTGCTGGATGTGAGGGTTAGGGTTAGAGACGGTGGTTTAACTAAGGGGTTGGGTTAGGGTTAGAGACGGTGGTTAGGGTTGGGGTTTGAGAGATTCTGAACTTACTGGTGCTGGAGGTCCTTCTGGTAGAACCAGGATGTCACAACCGGGTGCACCGTGGCGTGGTGGTCGGAGCGGACCCACAGGAACGCACAGCCGCGCGGCGCAAACAGCCACTTGTGAAGGGTTCCTACGATATACAAACATACAAACAGCCATTTGTGAAGGGTTCCAACGACTTTGTATCACAAATATACACAATGTCATATACAAAGGAACTAATCTAGAACTTACAAAATTCACATATACAAGATCCCTACAAGGTACAGACAGCCACTTATACAGAGTTCCAGACCTACAACATCAAAAAACATACATTATATACGATCCCTATAACATACAAACAGACATTATACAGGGTCCCTACAACATACAAACAGGGTCTTAAACAGGGTCAATATACAACATACAAACAGCCACTTATACAGGGTTCCTACATAATAAACAAACATACACAATCATAAACAAGGTCCCCAGAACATAAAAGAGCCACATACATACATACATAAGGAAAACACACCTGCCAGGTGAGACTCTTACCTGTGAAGCAATCTGCCCAGGTGAGACTTACCTGTGTAGTAATCTGCCCAGTTGAGACTTACCTGTGTAGTAATCTGCCCAGGTGAGACTTACCTGTGTAGTAATCTGCGCCCAGCTCCTCCAGCTGCAACACCTGCTGCCCAGGTGAGTGTGCTCCGTCCAGCAGCACCTGCACGCCCTTCAGGTGGCACAGGGACACGAGTTCCCGAACAGGCATGGCCACAGCTGTCGGGCTGGTGATGGTGTCGATCACCGCCAGGCGGATGCTGGGGTGTTCCTCCAGAGCTTCCCGGTAGCGCTGCAGGATCTGCTCAGCACCGGTCAGGGGTCCGGTTATCTCCAGCACCACACACTCCGCACCTGTGGACAGGGAGTCAGCACCTGTTATCTCCAGCACCTGTTATCTCCAGCACCACACACTCCGCACCTGTGGACAGGGAGTCAGCACCTGTTATCTCCAGCACCTGTTATCTCCAGCACCACACACTCCGCACCTGTGGACAGGGAGTCAGGGGTCCGGTTATCTCCAGCACCACACACTCCGCACCTGTGGACATCAGGGGAGCAGGGTGGGATGAGTAACGATACATGTATAAAGCTTAGGACACGGTTGAAGTAGAACTAGGGGGCCACTAAAATACCTGAAGCATATACATGTAGGTCTGCATCATTTCTTAGGACACAGATTAATTTTAAAAACCTGAAGCAATTTAAGATCTGCACTAACCTAGGGAGCAGCTCTGCACCATTTCTGCAGAAAAACTGTGGGACTAGAACCAGGGACCCACTTACCTGGAGCATAGGTCTGCCCCATTTCTGCAGCAAAACTGTGGGACTAGAACCAGGGACCCTATAACCTGGGGCTTAGGTCAGCACCATTTCTGCAGTAAAACTGTGGGACTAGAACCAGGGACCCACTAACCTGGGGCTTAGCTCTGCACCATTTCTGCAGTAAAACTGTGGGACTAGAACCAGGGACCCACTAACCTGGGGCTTAGCTCTGCACCATTTCTGCAGTAAAACTGTGGGACTAGAACCAGGGACCCACTAACCTGGGGCTTAGCTCTGCACCATTTCTGCAGTAAAACTGTGGGACTAGAACCTGGGACCCACTAACCTGGGGCATAGGTCTGCACCATTTCCGCAGTAAAACTGTGGGACTAGAACCTGGGACCCACTAACCTGGGGCATAGGTCTGCACCATTTCTGCGGTGAAGCGCACGGCTCCGTAGGTGAGGTTCGTCACCAGCACGGCGTCTCCGGGGACGAACGGGAAGGACTTCAGCACAGAGTTCACAGCTGGGAGGGAACGGGTGTTCGTATTAAGGCTTAACAGGATGTACACACACAGGCAGAGACACACACACACACACGCACACACCTACATGCACAGACACACACACTTACATGCACACACACACACACACACACACACACACACACACATACACACACAAACAAGCACAAACACACACACATATATGCACATAGTGATACACTCACCAGTAGTTGGGTTCTGAATGAACATGAGGTTTTCCTTCTTGGCCCCGGTGAACTCTGCCAGAGCGGCGATGGATTCCTGGAAGAGCCGTGGGGTGGTTTCCCGGAACCAGCGGTCCGGGGTCCGCTCCATTTCAAGCTGCAGGCTGAACAGTCACAGGAATAGGTCAGTGTTGATATTCTTACAAATTACAAGGCAAAATACTTGTTGGAAAAAAGGTATGTACAATGAACTTATTATTTTGTGTGGTATTGCCCCACCTTTGCTGTTTTTCCATGACTTTGCGAGGCACGGCCCCGTACGACCCGTGGTTGCACATGGCCGTGCCGTCCTCGAGTAGGTAGTGGGCTTCCCGGCACTTCACTCCTAACTGCATGTCTGCGGCTCAGGGGTAACGGCTGGGCTCTAAATAAGGTACAAACTAAAAATCCTGGTGAACAGTTGGCTCCAGACTGCCTTTACAGACTGGTAAACAACATAGGAAAGCTTATCAATGACTCGTAAGGTAAGATTTTTTTAAAGTTACAAAACAGTTGGCTTGAGAGGATAGAGAAGTACAGATACCCAGGCAAAGGCTGCAATGACAATACCACGTAGTACTCATCAGCATGTACAAATGTAATGTTGAATGAATTAGTATTCATGTATATGTCAGGACTGTGTGTTCTATTTTTTTCCCTTTAATCTGTACCTATCTGTATTATTCACAGTATGGGTGTTTAATTCTCGAAGTGACTTTGTTGGAGCCCTCTGGCAGAATTCCTATATTATGCCTTCAGTATTTAGCAACTTTGCGGCACTGGAGCACCAACTAGTAATCTATGACGGTACTGCAGTAATCATAATATACTAGTAACTGAGTTTAGAATACGTTAATTTGGTATGAGGTCGCGGGTTTCTATTTAGTTCAGTATCTATTCTAACGCACCTCTGGGTCACCTGTACCCGCGGTACCGACAGGCGTGCCGGATACTCTAACGCAAGGCTGGGGTACCGTTAGGCACTGGTGACGTGGACACAACAAACTTTCGCTGTTGCAGAAAAACTGTAACTGCACAATATCCTTAACCTTAAACAATAGGATGCACTGGCGATATGAACTGGATCCTCACCTCCTGTTATTGTTGGTGGTGGTGTCTATTCCCTCGCCAGACGTACGTGGTCACAAGGTGCTCCTGATCTACCCCGGCAGCAACCTTTGCCCGGGAGGCGGGGCAGGGTAAAAGTTCAAAGGTCACCCCTTGCAACTCCAAGCAGATGTTAAGGGGACTTTCCAAAACGGTCGGCCGTGTGTATGTGTCAGACTATGATTATGAGGTTTCCATATTTCTTATTCATATTTCTTATGTTTCAACGTAATTGTGGTTCATTCCAAAACCAGGATTGCAGGTCTACAGGAGTATCAATATGTATTTCATTGGAATCTTACATATCAGATGTCACGCCCAACTGCATCTCTTAATACTCCAGGGGTCAGCAACCAACTACCTTGTCATCAACCAACAACTGTCTGGGCACTGCACAGACATTACACAACAAAAAGATTTGCTGCCCCGGACGTAGCTTCCAGCTGAGACACCTCTAAATTGCGTACTCAATACTTAATGCATTGTTTTATATTGTATCATGCATTGTTTTATATTGTATCATGCTATGAATTGCCTTAGTGTCTTATTGTTGTATTCAGTGTAATTGTAATGTTGAGTGGTCCGCAACATCAGCTTGTCTACCTGGCGTTCCACTGTGTATTGTATTGCAATGATGCATGGCGTTAGCCTGTGTTTACACCTCTTTCGCTGGCGGGAGCGATGAGACCAGCGGTCCGCTAGGAGCGCTTTTTAGTCTGGATAAATAAACGTTTATGTGAATGTTACCATATCTATGTTCCAGAAAACTGCCAAGATGCGAACCAAGCGTGCTTTTCTTCAAACTTACTGCAAAATCATACGGATTTGATAAATGTCGAGTGATATTTGCCAATAATGTTACAAATTCGTCTTTTTAAAGTAAAGTTCGTAAGAATGAGAAGAGGGTGTCTTACAGGCAAGAAGAAGCCTTCTACACCGAGTCGTCCTAAGGTATCTAAGGTAAGAATTTAGTGTAAAGAAGCTATGGGAAGTCACCCTCACTCATTCATCCTCGCCGCTTTCCAGTCATTTCCCGGAGGCGGGTCGATATGTGAACTGCGGCAGTTTTGAACAACATTCCTATGACACAGTCTTTATTGAAGCTATGGAAAGTTATAAAACCGTTCTAGAAAGGTGCACTTATAACGTTACAATGTATCTATTAATTAATCTTTAGTGTGGTCCCTTTAGTTATACAATCAAAATTACAATGTTTACCTGTATTCATCGTATGCATGTATAATAATAATTCAATCCAGCTGCATTTGTGGGGATAAGTCCCTTCATTTCTATATAAATGAGAGATGGTGAAAGGATATAGACTTCTTTTACATTTCTCGTCTTTTGCCTACTATAAATCAGTATACTATCTTCATTAATGGTGACGTTTCTTTGACCTTTTAATTTTTTTCATTTAAATGAGGGGACAAATTACAGACGTAGTGGTGGCGAACTCAAGTTGACAAAGTTACATTGGCCGATTGGCGTCACTACTAAACATATATATATATTACGAAAAAGGAAATACACTATAGATCTGCAAGAAATACATCGTTAAAAATGTTTTCTAAGTCGCAAGTCCGAACTCCCCCAAAATCTAGTTGTAAACTAGACGTAAATTGCAAGAGCTAACTATCAAAGTTTTTACAAAGTCGAACCTAATCCGAAAGTATTTGTGGAGTTCAGGGTAAGGAATGGACCTCTGTAGCAAATAGAGAACATGGAGCCTATTATGCCACTCGCAACTCTAAGGCACGTCAAGACGCTGGCTGGAGGCCCGCCATGAACACCGATGTCATTGAGGAGGTGGTCGTCCTGAACAGGTTATAGGCTGGAGGTGGTCACCATGAACAGGTTATTGGCTGGAGGTGGTCGCCATGAACAGGTTATTGGCTGGAGGTGGTCGCCATGAACAGGTTATAGGCTGGAGGTCGTCACCATGAACAGGTTATAGGCTGGAGGTGGTCGCCATGAACAGGTTATTGGCTGGAGGTGGTCGTCATGAACAGGTTATAGGCTGGAGGTCGTCACCATGAACAGGTTATAGGCTGGAGGTGGTCGCCATGAACAGGTTATAGGCTGGAGGTGGTCGCCATGAACAGGTTATTGGCTGGAGGTGGTCGTCATGAACAGGTTATTGGCTGGAGGTCGTCACCATGAACAGGTTATAGGCTGGAGGTGGTCGCCATGAACAGGTTATAGGCTGGAGGTGGTCGCCATGAACAGGTTATAGGCTGGAGGTCGTCACCATGAACAGGTTATAGGCTGGAGGTGGTCGCCATGAACAGGTTATAGGCTGGAGGTGGTCGCCATGAACAGGTTATTGGCTGGAGGTGGTCGTCATGAACAGGTTATTGGCTGGAGGTCGTCACCATGAACAGGTTATAGGCTGGAGGTGGTCGCCATGAACAGGTTATAGGCTGGAGGTGGTCGCCATGAACAGGTTATAGGCTGGAGGTCGTCACCATGAACAGGTTATTGGCTGGAGGTGGTCGCCATGAACAGGTTATAGGCTGGAGGTGGTCGCCATGAACAGGTTATAGGCTGGAGGTGGTCGCCATGAACAGGTTATTGGCTGGAGGTGGTCGTCATGAACAGGTTATTGGCTGGAGGTCGTCACCATGAACAGGTTATAGGCTGGAGGTGGTCGCCATGAACAGGTTATAGGCTGGAGGTGGTCGCCATGAACAGGTTATAGGCTGGAGGTCGTCACCATGAACAGGTTATTGGCTGGAGGTGGTCGCCATGAACAGGTTATAGGCTGGAGGTGGTCGCCATGAACAGGTTATAGGCTGGAGGTGGTCACCATGAACAGGTTATTGGCTGGAGGTGGTCGCCATGAACAGGTTATAGGCTGGAGGTGGTCGCCATGAACAGGTTATAGGCTGGAGGTGGTCGCCATGAACAGGTTATAGGCTGGAGGTGGTCGCCATGAACAGGTTATAGGCTGGAGGTGGTCGCCATGAACAGGTAGGCCAGTCGCGTCTCTCCGTCATCGCGGACTGCCCAGACCTCCACCCGGTACGGCCGGCCCGGCTCTAGCCCCGTCACCTCGTACTCAGCCAGGGTGGAACCCAACACAGCAGCCGGGACCTGCGGGGAGAGAACAGCCAATAAGCCCAACAGCGCAGGCATAACGGACAGAGCTCCACCCGGCACGGCCGGACCTGCGGGATAGACAACAGTCATTACGGCCGGACCCAACAGTACAGGCATAACGGACAGACTTCAACCCGGTACGGCCGGCCCGGCTCCAGTCCCGTCACCTCGTACTCAGCCAGGGTGGAACCCAACTGGGCGGGAGACACCTGTTGGGTAGAGAATAGTTATCAGGAGTATTGGAACCAGCAATACTCTTTCTCTATTTCTCAGTCTCTGTAGCTCTCCCTCTCTCTCCCGATGGCTCACTCCCCTCCCTCCTCTTAGTCCCCCCGTCTCTCTCTCTCTCTCCCTGAGGGTCTTTCAACGTCGAACTTTCCCGATCATAACGTACTCGCTGTCAACTAAATTTCTAACGACACTCAAGACACTGTACTACGTGTCTGCAGGCCTTTGAACACTTGTATGCTGTGAACTGATTTTATGCGTACTTTGTAAACAGTCGTTTCCAGAACAAACTCAAGACAAAATCAATGGACTCCGCCGGCACTATTTAGCGGTCATGTTTGTTGGCTGGGGAAAACCTTTCCTCGCTCGTCGATAACTGGTCATTTCCAGTAGGTGAAATTGGATTTTTCTAGCGAAAAAAATGTGAGGCTGGAGACTCTTTGCATATAATAAAACAGCGATCGGAAGACTTCGCATTCCTTGGAAATTTAGAGACCGTCGGACACCGAGAAACTTCGATGAAGGGTGAACACCAAAATGGCCGCCCACGGAGGGCAAGGGTGATGACGTCACGTGAATACGCCCTATATGGCATAATTACCCTGTACAGCCTCCCCGCCATGCTACTCTGGGCCCGTTGTACCGAGACTGTGTAGGGAGGCGGCGCCGGTCCGGGGTAGACAGCCGACACGTTCACGGACAGCCTCGTCTCGCCGACTCCCGTCGTGTACGTCCCTTCGTACAGTAACTGCGAGATGCCACCGCCTCCTAGCGACTTCTTCCGGATCTCCACCTGGAGCAAAATGACTCTTTTCTTAAAGAATCTTTAAAACATATGCAAAGATTTAAACTACCAAATAAATATGTTAATTCCAGTGGCGGAACGTTTTTGCCGCCAAAAGTTGCCCACTGTGCACCAAAGTACTTCACAAGCGTTGCGATGTGAGAAAAGACATCAGAAAAGACTTAGTAAGGGATTCGTCTGCAGTCTGCACATAGATCATCTTCAAAATGTTTAGAAAAAAGTCCGGCATGATTTCATGATTCTTAATTAGTGCGGCCACACCTTGTACTGAGACCGAGTCTGCAGGTCCCCAAATATGGCAATCTCCTCACTGGCGTTACCCACGTCCACCGGAGGGAGGGTGACCTCTGAGAGTAAGGGCAGGTCCCGGATGTAGAGGCTGTACCCTGCAGCGTCGTTCCCCCCTCCGACGCGGTCCCACTGCAGACGGAGACTGTTGGGAGTCGCCGCCTGCACAAAATCTGGGGATCGTCACAAAACAACAGCTGCTCAAACAACTACATGTTATAAACGGTAAGCCACTACATTTCGTCAGTCACTATAGGCTACAGAACCTTCAGTAAATTGAAGATGGTAGCTTCAAAAACAAAACAGAAGTCACTAACTAAAGGTAGTGGGTGCTACATGAAATACCATACAACGTATAACATCTATCCAGTTACGCCAAAAATAATGAGTCACTGACGAAAGACAGTGGATGCTGTCTGAAACGTCTGACTGTTTCAAAACTTTATCCAGTTGCTTGAGTAATTATTTTTGGCGTATCTTACTACCTGTAGTGGATGTCTAACTTTCATCAACGTATCTATCCAGTTGTTTGAATTACTTTTTTATTGTGTATCGTATCAATTGTATGCCTGACCTTCATCGACGCTTGATTTCTTTTGTCTATTGTACTAAGGCAAAAAGCTCATTAAGTTTGATAGACAACCCTTAAGTAAGTTTAGTCTTATTGTTCAAATAAAACAGAAACCGGCCATGAATAAAGACGTCTGCAGACGATAAACTGATATCTGGTAAATGTTGCCTCACCTTTGCCCATCGCTGAGGTCAGGCCGGGCCACGCCAGGGGGAAGTTAACGACTGAAAAACAGGTCAACAACATTGATGATGATATTTAGAACCGGTATGGAAACAAACGTAGCTGATGCGGCGGGAACGTGACGTCTCGGACGGAAATGAAAGTGCATGAGGAGTACTCATGACGTCTCAGACGGAAGTGAAAGTGCATGAGGAGTACTCATGACGTCTCAGACGGAAGTGAAAGTGCATGAGGAGTACTCATGACGTCTCAGACGGAAGTGAAAGTGCATGAGGAGTACTCATGACGTCTCAGACGAAAGTGAAAGTGCATGAGGAGTACTCATGACGTCTCAGACGGAAGTGAAAGTGAATGAGGTGTACTCATGACGTCTCAGACGGAAGTGAAAGTGAATTAGGTGTACTCACACATCATGGCGAAGGCGACTCCGGACATCATGAAGGCGAGAAGCACGCCGATCCCGAGCAGGTTCACCATCTTAGCCAGGTTCGTCTCGCGCTGTTTCTAAAGACGGGAAAAACAATTGACTCTCTACGAACCTGAGAGCAATTCTTGCCTTACTCATAAGATGACAAGGTCAAGGACACCTGCTAGTGACGTGTTAGTGCTTTGATTTACCACTGGAGGTTCAGCTGGACAGAACACCGCACCGCCACCTCAGCACTGGAAAAGATAGGGATGAAAAAAAAAAAATCTCATGAACATGGTAAAAGAACAGAAGCTTCAGTACTATGGACACGTCACCAGCTGCAGAGCCCGGACCATCTCAGCCCACATTCTGCATGGGAAGATCATTGGAACCGGAAGCAGAGGGAGGCCACATAGGGGACGGGGAGACGACATCAGGGACTGGACTGGCAGGCCATCAGCAGACTGCACGCATAGGGCGAAGGTCGGGGAGGAGTGGGGGAAGGTGAGAAAGATGAGGATGGGATAAGATGATGGTGAAGGTTTTGCCACTGACCAATGCATTTCTGCCGTACCTTTCGGTATATGGGAGCCCCGTGAGTCGGTGCCAGCATGTCGGGAGGCCTCAGTCCTGTACTCCGCTGCAGCCCTGCTGGTGGTGCACCTGCCTGCGCGGCCAGAGATGGAGACCGTAGACCCGTTGGTTGTGCGGTCAGAGGTTGAGACTGCAGATCCGCTGGTTGTGCGGCCAGCGCTTGGGAATACGGATCCCCTGCGTACCCGACCCAGTTCCACGCCCCCGGCCTCCAGTCGCTCCTGACGTGCGGCCCGGGCGCCGGGTCCTTCTCGGGCCAGGGGGTCGGTGGCACCGTGCGGTCCAGAGCCAGACTGTCCTCCTGCCGCCCGCGCAGAGCCAGGCTGCCGTCCTGTGATGTTTTTTACTGTTGTTATTCATTAAAACATCAAATAATACAACAGAAGACAATGTGGTAGTGCACTAAACTTTTAGAGCCTGTCCTGACGCCACCACATAGATAAAGACAATAGTTGGTTAAATAAAAGTCAAAATCAAAGAAAAAATCAAAAACATTTTTTTATAAATAAAATTGTGTCAAAACGGGTATTTACGGCCTGTACATGTGACAGTTGTAGCGGGGAAATGGCTTCGTCGATGTCGTGGTCCCCGTCGCGGGTACCGGGCGGCAGTCTCGGGCTAGGCGGGCGGCTGTCGGACCCCTGCCCACTGTCTGGCTGCCCGGCCCCCGGCTCCAACACGTAGCTGGTACCGGGCAGCTGCCCCAGGCTGGGCGGGCGGCTGTAGGACCCTTGCCCGCCGACCGGCTGCCCGGCGGCCCGCTCCAGCACGCGCAGCCCGTAGTCCAGCCGCAGGTCGTTCATGTTGGTCTGCCGAACACTTCCCGTGATGCCGTTCACCATGAGAACTACAGCTGCGCCCGGTTCGAGCTGGGACGGACGCCTACTGGACATCGCACATGGGTCTGCAGGGTCGCACACTGCCGATCACTGGGGATAGAGAACAACATGCGCACATGGGTCTGCAGGGTCGCACACTGCCGATCACTGGGGATAGAGAACAACATGCGCACATGGGTCTGCAGGGTCGCACACTGCCGATCACTGGGGATAGAGAACAACATGCGCGCATGGGTCTGCAGGGTCGCACACTGCCGATCACTGGGGATAGAGAACAACATGCGCACATGGGTCTGCAGGGTCGCACACTGCCGATCACTGGGGATAGAGAACAACATGCGCACTTGGGTCTGCAGGGTCGCACACTGCCGATCACTGGGGATAGAGAACAACATGCGCGCATGGGTCTGCAGGGTCGCACACTGCCGATCACTGGGGATAGAGAACAACATGCGCACATGGGTCTGCAGGGTCGCACACTGCCGATCACTGGGGATAGAGAACAACATGCGCACTTGGGTCTGCAGGGTCGCACACTGCCGATCACTGGGGATAGAGAACAACATGCGCGCATGGGTCTGCAGGGTCGCACACTGCCGATCACTGGGGATAGAGAACAACATGCGCACATGGGTCTGCAGGGTCGCACACTGCCGATCACTGGGGATAGAGAACAACATGCGCACTTGGGTCTGCAGGGTCGCACACTGCCGATCACTGGGGATAGAGAACAACATGCGCGCATGGGTCTGCAGGGTCGCACACTGCCGATCACTGGCCCCGTAAAAAACAAAAAACAATCCCTTTCCAACCAACAATTTCAACATCAATGGTAATCAATGGTATTTTACAGGGCAACCAACCGTGGTGGGAAACTATGTAAGGCATGTTAGAGTGCCAATATAAACATGTATCAGATTGAGACAGAGACAGTGCACATGTCCCGTTACACGTGTACGATACACACGGATAGCCGTCAATGCGGTTTTGGGTGTTGTCCTTACCCGCGCTCGTCTCACAAATTATTCATGAAGACACAATAAAGGGCCGCATTAGGAGGGGCCGCAGCAACAAGTGGCACCGCAGCTAAAGGCACAAAACTGTGAGTCCCAACAAAAGCACCGCACCTAAACGTACAAGTACAAATCCGTCCGAAATTCTGCCTTGTCGTCATCGTGACGTCAGAGGCAACATCTGATCTTACAACAGGCGACAGGAATGAAAATTAAGCCTTTGACACCATTGAGCCAATAACAAACGGCCATTCCAACAAGGACAGTGCAGTAAACACTACTATAACATGGCACCTGATGTGAGCTGTATTCTGTATGACATGCATGGTTATCTCGTCTTACTATTGAGACACCTACTGAGTCCTGAATACTGAATAACACGCCTATCCCGGATGATCGCACCTTACCTGTATATCATATAACATATACTGTATAACGTTTACTGTATTACACGACTGTCCCATATAAAGGCACCTAATGTGTCCTAGCTATATATACTGTATATTGTATAACGTATACTATATAACGTATCCTAGGTAACCTACCCTCACCTCAGACCAGGTTGCTGGACCGGCGGCGGAGTTTCTTCTTGTCGCTTCTCTTGCCCGGCAGCACGCTGGAGCGTCGCTGGTTCGCCGCGTCGCCCAGGAACAGGGAAAGCTCCCCGCCCTCCACTGTCGCAATGTCTGCTGCGGGCCCGTCTGGAGGTGATCTAGCAGTGCAGTAACATCGATGTGGGATAAACGTATTTACCATAATATAGTAAATCTGCTATAGCCTCTCTCTTTAACCCCCTGTGTCGGCAATGAGAACTAGTAACTATGTTTGAGGAGACTGTCCATAGAAGACTCTATAATTGAAACACATACCCGTTTTCAGCACTGTCCGAATCGTCCTTTGTCGTGACGTCGCTTCTGTAAGGATACTCGTACGCAGCTCTGATGACGAGGATGCCAGTCGCTACAGCCAGCGCGAGGAACGCGGTAATGTACAGGTTCAGGAACGTCTGAGCGTCTATCTCTGGCACGCCCGTCATGCCACACGTACAGCACAAGTACAATAAAACCGCGCTATGCATTAGATATGCACGCATGGCGGGATATCATAGGCATATTATCTATGCGCGCATGGCGGGATATCATAGGCATATCATCTATGCACGCATGGCTGGGCATCATAGGCAAGGACTCAAACAGTCATCATGAGGCGACATCAGACAATACCCGGCGACCTTGGAGCCGACGCCTCGCCATTTTCCCAACTCTTTAATAATTCATGATAATCTAAGCTGCCATTTCATGTCGGCCGGGAAATTTGTGACACTTACATCGTGTTGCCCTAGTTCGGAACATTTGCGAAGAGGCGTTTACAATTTTAGGTGTACGCCTATGTGAAGACATGTTTTGGGCTGAGGAGATTTTTTTACGAGAACAGTTTCTAACCAGGCTCATAGCAGTCATCATATTCACCTCTTGGCCTTAACATAGTCGGCGGAGCCAGTTAACATGTAACATGGCGTAATGCTACAATAACACGTTGTTCTTTCAAAATTTCTGTGATGGTATCTGTACAACGAGAGTGCCAGTGCCAACGGCAGGGTTAGGATCCGGCCTGCACTGGAGTGGTTAAGAAGCCATTGTTGCTGCGTGCGCGCATGAGTGCTCTCTTCATGTCGCTACTTTCTGGTATTCGATACAGGAGACGGCAAGCATTGCACCTATTGGACCACACAGGGGACACACGTGACAGCGGTATGCGGGGAACACGCTGTAACCGATTGAGATTTACAAGTTAGCTCAATGAGTTAGAGAGCTGGTAGATTCCCTCACTGTTTTTCCCATTAGACATCACACGCTCAACATGTGAACTCTGACCCGACGATTGGCGGGAAGCCAGATAACAACCCACAGGTGTGACCAGAATTAATTCTTACTAACCGGCAGAGTTTGCTACAGGAGACATAAAACAATGCAAATGATTTGGAAAATTACCGTTGAAAGCGTGAAAGAAATCGTTTCGTGGACCACTATGAATTCTTTTCCTTTGATGTACATTATAAGCCCCCAATGTGAATTGTATGTTTATTGCACCATAGACTGAAGCCCAACGAATATCCCGGAACTTTAGTTCATAAGTCGGCGTGTAAAACGGTTGTCCACCAGAGGCTGCTGCCCCGTGCGGCTACCGTCATGTCCCCTGATGAGGCTGCTGTCCCGTGCGGCTACTGTCATGTCCCCTGATGAGGCTGCTGTCCCGTGCGGCTGCTGTCATGTCCCCTGATGAGGCTGCTGCCCCGTGCGGCTACTATCGTCATGTCCCTTGAGAGGCTGCTGTCCCGTGCGGCTACCGTCATGTCCCCTGATGAGGCTGCTGTCCCGTGCGGCTACTGTCCCGTGCGGCTTCTCTCCTGACAGAAATAATTGATAAATGACAGAAATAAAGGCTGGCTGTTACTCAGCTCTGTCGTACAAATATTGCCTTCCAGCAAAACATGTAAAAACACTTACTCCATCAGCTACATGTCCAGCGGTGGCAGCAGACAGAAACGAAGTTGTTAAGAAGAACAGAGTTTGACCGTTGTTGTTGGTGTAATGCTGAATCAATGTGATGCATTTATTACTGTCTCTTTCCTTTCGCCGCGACCTGTAAGAGTTAGGATGGATATGGGATAAACTCGTACAGGCTTAGGGCCTTTGTTACAAAAATGATTTGGTAAAGCAGAAAATAAAGATAACGACGTCACTTTACCTTTACATGTCACAAAACATGTCTGCTGTTTGTATAAGACAATCGCGACAACCAGATCCAATGGGGCATGTCGACACAAACGACCGGCAGGCCGATGACCTATCAGTCACCAGACATCTTTGTTGTGCTGAACTAACAGCGACTACTTTCGTAGACGGACGCTCCGATCGTTCACCGGTCATTCACACTTCAGCTCTTGTGCATCTTCTGGGAACGAGAGCTCGGTGTTCCTTACCCAGAACCCAGAACTAGAGCAGGGTTTTCCTTACCCAGAACCCAGGACTAGAGCAGGGTCTCCCTTACCCAGAACCCAGGACTAGAGCAGGGTTTTCCTTACCCAGAACCCAGGACTAGAGCAGGGTTTTCCTTACCCAGAACCCAGGACTAGAGCAGGGAGTTCCTTACCCAGAACCCAGGACTAGAGCAGGGTTTTCCTTACCCAGAACCCAGGACTAGAGCAGGGTCTCCCTTACCCAAAACCCAGGACTAGAGCAGGGTGTTCCTTACCCAGAACCCAGGACTAGAGCAGGGTCTCCCTTACCCAGAACCCAGGACTAGGGCAGGGTTTTCCTTACCCAGAACCCAGAACTAGAGCAGGGAGTTCCTTACCCAGAACCCAGGACTAGAGCAGGGTGTTCCTTACCCAGAACCCAGGACTAGAGCAGGGTTTTCCTTACCCAGAACCCAGGACTAGAGCAGGGTTTTCCTTACCCAGAACCCAGGACTAGAGCAGGGAGTTCCTTACCCAGAACCCAGAACTAGAGCAGGGAGTTCCTTACCCAGAACCCAGGACTAGAGCAGGGTTTTCCTTACCCAGAACCCAGGACTAGAGCGGGGTGTTCCTTACCCAGAACCCAGGACTAGAGCAGGGTTTTCCTTACCCAGAACCCAGAACTAGAGCAGGGAGTTCCTTACCCAGAACCCAGGACTAGAGCAGGGAGTTCCTTACCCAGAACCCAGAACTAGAGCAGGGTCTCCCTTACCCAGGACCCAGGACTAGAGCAGGGTTTTCCTTACCCAGAACCCAGGACTAGAGCAGGGTCTCCCTTACCCAGAACCCAGGACTAGAGCAGGGTTTTCCTTACCCAGGACCCAGGACTAGAGCAGGGAGTTCCTTACCCAGAACCCAGGGCTAAAGCAGGGTTTTCCTTACCCAGAACCCAGAACTAGAGCAGGGAGTTCCTTACCCAGAACCCAGGACTAGAGCAGGGTGTTCCTTACCCAGAACCCAGAACTAGAGCAGGGTCTCCCTTACCCAGGACCCAGGACTAGAGCAGGGTCTTCCTTACCCAGAACCCAGGACTAGAGCAGGGTCTTCCTTACCCAGAACCCAGAACTAGAGCAGGGAGTTCCTTACCCAGAACCCAGAACTAGAGCAGGGTTTTCCTTACCCAGAACCCAGGACTAGAGCAGGGTTTTCCTTACCCAGAACCCAGGACTAGAGCGGGGTGTTCCTTACCCAGAACCCAGGACTAGAGCAGGGTTTTCCTTACCCAGAACCCAGAACTAGAGCAGGGAGTTCCTTACCCAGAACCCAGGACTACAGCAGGGTCTCCCTTACCCAGAACCCAGGACTAGAGCAGGGTTTCCCTTACCCAGAACCCAGGACTAGAGCAGGGTTTTCCTTACCCAGAACCCAGGACTAGAGCAGGGTCTCCCTTACCCAGAACCCAGAACTAGAGCAGGGTTTTCCTTACCCAGAACCCAGGACTAGAGCAGGGTTTCCCTTACCCAGAACCCAGGACTAGAGCAGGGTTTCCCTTACCCAGAACCCAGGACTAGAGCAGGGTTTCCCTTACTCAGAACCCAGAACTAGAGCAGGGAGTTCCTTACCCAGAACCCAGGACTAGAGCAGGGTTTTCCTTACCCAGAACCCAGGACTAGAGCAGGGAGTTCCTTACCCAGAACCCAGGGCTAGAGCAGGGTTTCCCTTACCCAGAACCCAGGACTAGAGCAGGGTGTTCCTTACCCAGAACCTAGGACTAGAGCAGGGTCTCCCTTACCCAGAACCCAGGACTAGAGCAGGGTGTTCCTTACCCAGAACCCAGGACTAGAGCAGGGTTTCCCTTACCCAGAACCCAGGACTAGAGCAGGGTGTTCCTTACCCAGAACCCAGGACTAGAGCAGGGTCTCCCTTACCCAGAACCCAGGACTAGAGCAGGGTCTCCCTTACCCAGAACCCAGGACTAGAGCAGGGTCTCCCTTACCCAGAACCCAGGACTAGAGCAGGGTCTCCCTTACCCAGAACCCAGGACTAGAGCAGGGTGTTCCTTACCCAGAACCCAGGACTAGAGCAGGGTTTTCCTTATCCAGAACCCAGGACTAGAGCAGGGAGTTTCTTACCCAGAACCCAGGACTAGAGCAGGGTTTTCCTTACCCAGAACCCAAAACTAGAGCAGGGTTTTTCTTACCCAGAACCCAGAACTAGAGCAGGGTCTCCCTTACCCAGAACCCAGAACTAGAGCAGGGTTTCCCTTACCCAGAACCCAGGACTAGAGCAGGGTCTCCCTTACCCAGAACCCAGGACAATTTTTTAAAAAGCAAGTAGGTTGAGGAGCCATACTCTCTATATATGGTCGGTAGAGGTAACGCTTCGTATGAAGGATGAACAAAAGAGATGTACCACTCCCATAAAAGCCTACTTTCCATTCGCTGACTTTACGCTTAGCTTAAGAATAAACTTCTAGTTAATTTCGGGCATATGATACCGAACACAATTTATTTTGTAGTCAATAAAGCGTGAAGCTAAGCTAAAGAGGGTCACTCTTTTAAGATTTACGACAGGTTAGTGAATGAACACCGCTTATGCTTCGGTAACAATTGGAAAAAGGGGCCCTGCCGGGTAGTTCCCGGGCCGTTTTTGGCACTTCCGGGCGCGACCCCTACGTGGCCCCGCGGGGCACCCTGCGGCTCCCGGGCTGTTTTTGGGCCTGGCGGGGACCCAAGAAAAATTTAGTTTTCACTTAAATTCTACCCGGGCCCCGCGGATAAAACGGAGCCGTGACCTCAACGTGAGAACACTGCGAGGTACCCCTCCGGTTGCCGGCAATCTACAGGGACAAGTAATTATTCGTTTTTTTTTTGTTTCTTTATTTATTTATTTGCAGAAAAGGAAATTTATCATGTATAATACGATGAAAATACATAAAAACAGGTTCAGGAGGAGGAAAAAGCGTATATAGCGTATACTAGGCCGTCCTCGTCTATACTTATCAAACCTGATTATAAATCATAAATAATATAGCAAAGTAGTACATAGAATATGATAGACAATGATAATCAAATAATTCATGGTATAGATTAGAGTAAAATAACAACTGAACATGTGACTTTACTACAGGGGGCTATGATGGGTTTTCAGGGCACTTTTAAACGTCAGAAAAATGGTGATTATTTGTATATTTATCTGAAGACTGTTCCATATTGTGACATATTTGCATTTTAATGAAAACTCTGCTAACGATGTACCCCTCGCAGTTTTATATACCCCTCAAGATATGACGAGTGCCCACCAGGAGCCTGTCTGATGCCCGACCGTCGTTCGCGGGGCAATCGGCAGGGACCCTACAACTGCCCCACCTGGATGTGATAAGCGGTACCCTGTCGGACCCCACATGTACAGGGACGTCACTACAAGACACCGTCAGAGCAACTGACGGGTACCTGCCGGAGACCGACCAATGAAGGTGACAAGATTTTACAAAAATGCCACCGAGTGCCCGCCGGAGCACCCAGGGACCCCTGCAGGGCAGAGTGAAGGAAACTTTTAGTTGTGACCACGACAGCCGGTGCCCCTCGGACATCAGAGCCTGGCCGGGGCTAAATCCCCGACGGGCACCGGCGCAATTGTGACCGAAGCATTAGAGAGTAAGATCGCTACTAGTGACTGTATCATTTTTCCTCCTAGCGGGTGGCTACTGTAAGTGTAACACCATGTCAGTGAACTGGTGCCGACTGTGTGGGTCGGCGGGTGATACATAAACACAATCATGACCTGGATCGTTCACATGTAGTAAGATATCTGAACCTGGATCATTCACATGCAGGAAGAGTTGTGAACCTGGATCATTCACATATTATAAGAGATCTGAACCTGGATCATTCACATGCAGTAAGAATTCTGAACCTGGATCATTCACATGTAGTGAGAGATCTGAACCTGGATCATTCACATGCAGTAAGAGTTGTGAACCTGGATCATTCACATGCAGTAAGAGATCTGAACCTGGATCATTCACATCCAGTAAGATATCTGAACCTGGATCATTCACATGCAGTAAGATATCTGAACCTGGATCATTCGCATGCAGTAAGATATCTGAACCTGGATCATTCACATGCAGTAAGAATTCTGAACCTGGATCATTCACATGTAGTGAGAGATCTGAACCTGGATCATTCATATGTAGTATGAGTTGTGAACCTGGATCATTCACATGTAGTAAGAGATCTGAACCCGGATCATTCACATGCAGTAAGAGATCTGAGCCTGGATCATTCATATCCAGTAATAGTTCTAAAACTGGATCATTCACATGCAGTAGTAGTTCTGAACCTGGATCATTCACATATACAGTAGAATCCGCTTAACTGCACCACCCATTTGTCAGCGTTTTTGGTGCAATTATGCGAAATGCCCAGCTGGACCGCACCACCATGGGCGATGGGGTGTATTGTTAATCAGAAACACTAGCACAAAGAAAACAGACGACATTATTCAGTTATTAACTTTATTCATTGACCCTTTGCTGAAAATAAAGAAATGACTAAGAACCTGTTTTGATTTTGCATTCCTTCTTTATTCCATGCGATCTACCGCATTACAACACACGTAATGTTACAGGGGAGGCATTCTGAAACATCGTCATGCCACTCATGGGATAACAGTTTCTGTGTTACATTACGTAGAGTGTAGTTGCCGATTTACGTAAATCATGTACCGCCATGAAACTAGGAAACTTGGTTACTGATTACGGGTGACCCGCCCGGACCTCCCATACAATTCCTATCAACGTAACTGTCGATGGAGACCGCCTTCTTTTGTTACTCAAAACAGTTTTAAAGATATTGGCGGTATTGTACGAAGCAGAAACAGTGTCAAAAAGATCGTATACGTTTTTTGAAATGGAATAGGTATGTAATTTAGAATGGAATATGTGTTTTTCAAATCGAATAGGTATGTAATTTAAAATGGAATATATGTTTTTCAAATCGAATATACATGTGGTGCTATTATTTTTGAAAGTTGGTATTGTTTTAAAATCTGGTACTATACGATTCCAAAATACCATACGATTTCTGTTTGCTATATCATTTCTGTTTGCTATATCATTTCTGTTTGTACTCCGGAAATGACGCGTTCCGCTCCGGAAGTAGGGTAGGGCATACATCGGACAAGTTCGTGGTCTCCCGCGATGTTGCCGGCCATTTGCTCCGGGTAAGTTGTGTTCGTCTTTGGCGAAATACGCCGATATTAACGCACGCCACGTGTTGTCAGTGTCGCTGTGGACACTTGGACTTAATATCGGCCAGTTATGGTTGGTAGTGACCGTCATTTTGTCGACAATCGCCAACATTGACTCGGGAACTTTACGTCTGACAGTGTGGGGGAGGGGGGCGTGTTTTCGTGTACCAATATATAACGTTAGCGAAATTCCACCGGCGAATCTTTACGAAAAGAGATTAAATATGGAAATTATGGGTAGAAAGTCAACACAAGTTCTGCTGCTTCTCGGACAATTTTTAATTTGACTTGATTACCCTCAACTTTGGGGTTGATAAGCTTGCCGCAAACCGGGCGTTTTGTGTATTTACGACAGAAGGGTAAAAGGGCGAGTCCAGAATGGATGTGTCAAATTAGGGCGTCAAATTAAGGTCCCACAACACAGTACGCAGACTTTGTGTGGATAAAGTAGTGCTAAAATCATTGTAAAATTCTTCTAAATTCTAGAATAAATACCAGTGGTTGGCAACTTGGGCTACATGTTATGCTATTATCATGCCCTATTCTTATACCTACCAATTTTAGACTAGCTCCTTAGTCTAGTTGCCATACATTGTACCTGTTATGATTGTCAAGCAATAAAATGTTATGTTTTGTGTATAATAATTAGTTGCATTTCATGTATTTTCTTCTCAGAGTTCCCAGAAAAGATGTAGTGTCTGCACTGTGGGGCGTGCGGCACATAGGACGCTGAACTTTACCATTGACTTTCTAGAAGAGCAGGGCCCAGTCGACTTGCCTGAGTCCAGCACACGTTGGGAATACCAACAGGGCTGCCATACGGGGAGTTCTGTAGAAGGCTTGTCAGCCATTATTTTCTAATCCTAAAACATTGGTCACTTGAAAACTGAACAGATTTGAAGGTGATGTTGGAAAACTTGGAAACCTGCTTTTTGGCACGAGACTTAAGTAATTTGAGAGACCATGTTTATCTCAACATAACAGATCCTTTTATTTAGTCATAGTAGTGTATATTGTTATAAAGATATTCACCTTTCAAAACTGCACAGACCATGGTCTATTTACAGTTTTGGGGGGAGTCTGTACAGGCAGACCAAGTTGTATGGATACTGTCCATGCCTAGTGTAACAGAGGACTTTGTGTGGTTTGTGGTGCCTCCATCTAGACTGAATGAGTCTCGTCACGCTGTGAGAATCACATCAAGAGAGTTCACACCCAGCTTGGCAGTACAATTAGTGTATGTGTGACAGCTTTTTACAAACCAGTGAATGACATTCAAGTCAGCATGAAGGTCATGTCAAATTTTGACTGTAGTGATGAGGAATACTGAACTTAATGTTGAGAAAATGGTGTATATGCAGTATTAAATAGAATATGTGTCTGAACTTGAGAGATTAGAATAGGTCATCTTTTTTATAAAGGAAAAGTCCATTTCAACAAAAGTTTAGTGGGAGCACTGAAAGACATCATGATTCAGTCTGAAACTGTGGCAATGTAGTTTTTTATTGTAAGAATAATATCACTAGACCATGGTCGACATTCACCTCATATAGAAAGGGGGATTTCTGTCCATTCTATATATATACATTATTCTATATTCATGTATATGTATATGCATACACTTATATCAAAATAAACATTGTAATGTAGAACTTTCCGTGTCAATTTTCTACTTGTGCCTGAGATGTTTTTCTTAGTATACTGCAGTCAACATTGCAACACTATGTAGCTGTCAATAGTTCTACTCAAGTAGCATACACTGCAGTCAACACTACAACACTTTGTAGCTTTTAATACTTAACCAGTCATTCCGACACACCTTCCACACAGGTGTAAGACCGCACCCCACATGGCCACTGCTGGCTGGTTGGGCCCATCGCCATGTAAGCATATATAAGGAAGGACATGATTGCCGAGCCGGACTTGGTCAACAAGTTAGGTACATGTAATATAGTCTAGGGCTAGTATTTGGACATTTAGCGGCGCTCTCTAATTACACTTATATACTGAATATACTATATGAATAGAGTGAAGGCCACACAGGTTTCAATACAATTGTGTTTGTATTTTAATGAGATAATTACTTCACAAATATACAACAACAGGACTGGCTTACAGGTACTTCGGTTACATAAAGGTCGGTAGCCTATTACGTTCCCATGTAAGGGACAGGAAGGTAAACAACCCCAAACCGTTGTTGAAGTATTGTACTGGCCGGTCAAGAACCCCTCTCTGATCTGATTGTACAATTCAGTAAACACCCTCGTTTCGATGTTAAAGCACCATTGTGTAAGATCAGTCACGTCGCCAGTTCCATGCGCGGGTCGACCCGGCCAACGGGCCTCGTTCAGTCACGGACACTCCCATCTCGCTTCTTGTCCGTGTGATCGTGACAGCACTTATTAGAGCCAATTCTTCTCCTGAAGTTACGGATCTGGCTACCCGACTTCCCTTGCCTAGGTTGGTCTATCGACGAGAGGCTGTTCACCTTGGAGACCTGCTACGTTATGGGTACGGACAGACGTGAAAATTGCACGTCTCTCTCTTTAGTTTTCAATGGCCCACCTGAGCGTACCGGCACCATGAAAGCCGCGGTGCTTTACGGGGCAGCTTTCCTTATCTCCGGGCAAACCGATTCCTGGACACGTGCGCCTTACAAAGAAAAGAGCACTCTTTTCGGGGCTCATACCCACGTCAACGACTTCGCTTGCGTTGCCGCGCCGGGCGAACATTTTCCCGTTCGCGGGAATGTTAACCCGATTCCCTTTCGGTATGCCGGGGCGGCTCGTGACGCACAGAATCCCGCGGCCGCACCCGCCACCGTGGGCCCGACGAACCTCGGAAGGACCCGAGGACCCAACCTCGTTACCGCTGGGAGCAAGCAGAGCGGGCCGGGGCGACGCGCAGTGACCACGAAACCGGGCCCGCACTTCCGAGTGGCCTTCGCTTATCACTCATGACCAGCTGACCCATGTCCAACTACTGTTCTCACGTGGAACCCTTCTCCGCTAGTCTTTGAATTTCTCGTTTGAATATTTGCTACTACCACCAAGACCAGCAGCCGCGGCGGCTCCACCCGGACTCGCGCCCGAGGCTTCTGCGCTCACCGCGGCGGCCCTCCTACTCGTCGCGGCCTGGCTCAGCCGGAGCGGACTGCCGTGACGGCCGGGTATGGGCTTGACGCTCCAGCGCCATCCATTATCAGGGTTAGTTGATTCGGCAGCTGAGTTGTTACACACTCCTTAGCGGATTAAGCTTGGCCACCGTCCTGCTGTCTGTATCAACCAACACCTTTTCTGGGGTCTGATGAGCGTCCGCATCGGGCGCCTTAACCCGGCGTTCGGTTCATCCCGCAGCGCCAGTTCTGCTTACCACACGTGGCCCACTGAGCACTCGCATTCCAAGCCCGGCTCCACTCGAGCGAGTCGGATACCTTACCTTGTGAAAGTTTGAGAATCATTCGCTTTACCAGATAAAACTGCTATCTGAGGGGAACTTCGGAGGGAACCAGCTACCTAATGGTCCGATTAGTCTTTCGCCCCTATACCCAAGTTTGACGATCGATTTGCACGTCAGAATCGCTACGGACCTCCACCAGGGTTTCCCCTGGCTTCGCACTGCTCAGGCATAGTTCACCATCTTTCGGGTCCCAACGCGCACGCTCTAGCGCGACCTCACCGACGGAGCGGTCGAGATCGGCCGGTGGTGCGCCCGCGCCGCGGAGACGGCGGGGATCCCACCTCGGACATACGGACGGCCCTTCACCTTCATTGCGCCTCTGGGTTTCGTACAGCACCCTTGAGTCGCGCACGCGTTAGACTCCTTGGTCCGTGTTTCAAGACGGGTCCTGGTCGGGTGGACGATCGGACCTCGCCATAGAACCCCGGGCGCCCTGCGTGGCGCACCCGTCGACCGCACGACGGGGACCCGGCGCCTGCCCGCCATGGGGGCAATGGGCAAACGCGGCGGTGGATTGCCTGTCCTCGGTCCGACAGCGGGCGCCGCACGCACCGCGACTATAACTCCGGAGACCCGAGGGCCCCGGGCACCTTCCGCGGGGACGTGGCCGCCGTCGAACCGGTCGCGGAAAAACTGAAGCGGGTCCGCACGCCTCGACGCCGGCCGATCGGTCTTGCGATCCATGCTCGACCGGTGGAGCGCGGACGGACGCCGCCTGAATCCTCCGGGCGGACCTTGCGGGCCCACCAGTTTACCTCGGTTAACTAGCGGTTTCACGTACTCTTGAACTCTTGCTTCGAAGTTCTTTTCAACTTTCCCTCACGGTACTTGTTCGCTATCGGTCTCGTATCCGTATTTAGCCTTAGGCGGAGTTTACCTCCCGCTTTGGGCTGCATCCCCAAACAACCGAACTCCGAGGAGGGGCAGACCGAACGCCACCGTTGCCGCCATATGGGGCTGATAGCCGCTCTGGGAGAGGCCTCGATCACAAGGACATGGGCAACTGTCGACGGACGGAGAGCACCTCCCGAACGCCACAGTTCCCGCGCCCCGTGGGAGCGGAGATTCGGCGCTGGGCTTTTCCTGCTTCACTCGTCGTTACTGAGGGAATCCTTGTAAGTTTCTTTTCCTCCGCTTAGTAATATGCTTAATATGTGGGTCGTCTAGCCTGAGCTGAGGTCGAGGAGTGGAGTGAGCAAACGCGCAAAGCGCTGCTCTTTGGCGACCGTCCATTCGTTGCGGACGGGCACGCCGCCTGCCGACGCCCTTCGCAGTCTAGCTCGCCGGGGAGAGAGTATCAGCTCGATTGTTAGGGCTGTGATTCGGACGGCCGGCGGGGATGCGCCAAGCCGGGTCGGGGTCGCGAGGAGGAACTCCCCACGGTCCACCCGAGCGAGGCGCCGCCAGCGCGAGAAGCAAATCGGGTTTGGACGCGAGCGTCTCCGCCGGAGGGAACTGTGAAAATCTGTCCTTCGGGGGACGAAGCTTCTACCGATCGCCGTGGAAAGCCGCCAGCTTCGACAAAGACACCCTGCCGCGCGCCAGGACCGCAGTCTCTCTATGCGCCCGAGAGCGAGAGAGATGGAGCGGCGCGACCCTCAGCCAGGCGTGGACGGACCCGGGGCCGCAGAGTGCGTTCGAACAGTCGATGATCAATGTGTCCTGCAATTCACATTACTTCTCGCAGCTGGCTGCGTTCTTCATCGACACACGAGTGATCCACCGCTAGGAGTTGTTTTATTTTCGTTTGATTTCGCATCGAAAGCTTGTCTTTGCCTCTCGGCACCGTCGTTTCATAGACGGGAAGAAGGCGCCCTTCGGAGTAAAGGACGGTGAACGAGCGGAAGGGCCGGGGGTCGCTCCGCGAACCGGGACCCGCCGTGAAGACCGCTGTGCCCCTTCGACAAAACGCGACCGACCGGCCCGAGCTGGGAAAGAGAGCCCTTCTCTTGAAGACCTCGGGGAGTGGAGCAGTCGGTCGAGACCGCCGGTGGCGACCGAGAACAGTCCTACCCTCTGCCCAAAGGAGGCCTTGGACCGCAGGATGCCCGCTCGAAGTCCGACGCTTAAGGACAGGTCACTCGTCCGCAAGACGGATTGCATCGAGTCAGAGACCAAAACGCCGCGCCGGGGTGCCGCCGTGAGACTAGCAACTCAACCCCATTCCGCGCAAACCCACAACGCGACGCCCCTCCGCCAGGATATAGGTTCCCCCACTTGCGCACGCCCGCCTAAAATTTTTCGCCGGGAGGACCTGACTCAGTCCTCGACCAGGCTACTCGGGGCGGCTCGCTGGTTTAGCAGGGTATAAGGAACGACGGGCTCACTGAAGGCACCCGACCAACGTTTCAAAGAAGCTGCCAGGTCCCGCCGCCAAGTGGGTTGGCATGGGTGCTCCTGACACTCTGCCCGCGCTCCTCCGCGAAGGAGGAGCGATTGACGGCAGAGAGCGCCACCTTGAGAGAGCGGGACTGACCAGGGGCCGCAGACTGCGTTTGAAGAATCGATGATCAATATGTCCTGCAACATCGGGGGAGGGTGCCGGAGCGTACGCGCCCGCAGTTGGGTCAGTCCTCGGACAAGATCGGACAGGCTTGCTCGGCTAGTTTCGCCGCCGTCGAGGCGGTAGGCGGACGGGGGGCTGGTGGTGGTTCACGGACCATCGGCGGGCGGGCTGGGGTGGTGCCAGGGTCCTCCAAATGCAGACCCCGGTAGAGTCCTTTCTGGGTCGGTGGAGTCGGGGCCGGCGTACGGCCTGTCGACGGGGAGCGGTGGTTGGTGCCGGTGAGCGCACCTTTACCCCCTTCCCGAAGGTCGCTCACCCTACCTTGAAAGAGAGTGGTCGTTTTTCGTCTAGCGCGGGAAATGACGGCGGACACCGGGCCTCCGGTCAGCACACTTCCTCCCCAGTCGTTTTGCTACCCCGCCGATCAGGCTGCCGCTCCCCGCGAGGTCGACCGTGCACGGGCGTCCGGACGAACCAGCGCTGGGGCAGGGTCTTCCGCGGAGGCGATGCCCAGGTCTTCGGACCCGCCAGTGAACGGACTCACCCCTTCCGTCTGCGTGCGAGGTCGCCTTTCGGACTCGGTGGTCGGACTCAACCGGCGGAGGCGTCGCCCGAGAGAGTGGGGGCTCGTCCTTCGCGGGACGGCTAGGGCGTTAACGGGAAGCAACGGTCGGTGTGGCCGGGAGTGCTGCAGCTCAGGCTCCCGAGGCTTCGCGGCCTCGCGGCGCGTTCCCTTTGTTCGGGGGCGTGCGGACTACTGCACGGACCGCGGATCGCTCTCTGGTGGATCCCCATTACGGCCGACTGCCCCCGTCACCGTTCTCTCGCCGAGACGGGTTTTGACGGGCAGCGCCCGCGCCTCTGCCGGGGATCGTGTCGACTGGTGCAATACAAAAACACAGAGGAGGGAGGAGAGGCAGACCACCTTCGCTGAATTTCATGGACCCCTTTCCAAAGCGGGGCTTACCGAGAGGCTATTCTGTCTGGCTGCCCAATGGACGCTCATTGTGCTTTCGACGGCAACTCATCAGGTGGCGCAAGGGCCTGAGGGGAGGAGGCGTACGCGTTCTTATCCAGGTGCGATGGCATGCGATGGACTTTATTACAAGGACGTTGACCTTGACGAACAACGATGGTCCTCCTGTGTGTTTGAGCGCCCGTCCAAAAAGTGGCAGCGGCAACTATTCTGGTGCATGCTGAAGACAATTTGAATATTGTCACACAGGTCTGCATACTCTTGGTGAGGGGCATTGGCTGTCAGATAGAGTATAGAGCTAACTTAAACTAAGTTAAAGTCGTGTAGAAGTTGTACTGGCTCCTTAGATTGCTAAGTTAAAGTAGGAAGTACAAGCAACAGCACATATTGCAAGTTGCAACTCTGTAAATAAGATCAGGCATTTTGGAGCAAACTCTGAAAGGGCCTAATTTGAAATAGATCGCTTTGATTTCAAACTGCAGGCCAACATCCTGAATTTCTAATGTTCATAGCACTAGACAGGCTCCCTGTGGATTTCTACATGTTTATATGCCCTATTCACACTGCAAAGTACAGAACGAGGCCATTGGGCGTTAATGGGTATTGTTCTTACCGGGGCAAGGAACCAGTCTCTTTAAAACCAGTGGTAGTGAAGCAGTTTTGTATGATATGAACTGTTGAAAATTGTACATACAATAAGGAACATTAAGTGAGTCATGATGTTTTTTTATTAACAGAAAGTAACGTTTGAAATCTCCATATAGCCCTTACAATAATAGTTAAATCTGAACTTCTTTTGACTAATAGGTGACAGCATGAAGGCCCATGTAATAAATGACCATACTGTTCATCAAAACTACAAAAAATTCATTCACAACTGCTGAACTAAATGTCTGTATAGCAACGAAAACTTGACTACCAGTGACAGAGCAAATAAAAAAATCTAAGAAAGCTAGTAATACTCAAATTGATCAATCCAAATAAATTTATTGGTTCTCTGGTTGATGTATGAAACAAATGGAGTGTAAGATCAGCATGAAAAATACAACACTTTTAATAAACCCCCGTGATAGTCCCATAACATTATGTAGGAATAAGCTTACTGCTAAATGCTGGGGAAAAACAAACCTTTGAGATGTTTGAGATAAGAGTTTCCGGATGAAAGAATTTAGAATAAAATTTTAAAAGGCAGGGCTTTTCAGGTGTTGGAAAGAGAATTTTGTGGTTGATCTGTACCTGACTGCATGGTCGGCACTGTCAAGCAACAATCCAATACAGATGCTGAACAGATCATTCAATGTTTAATAGTAAACATGGCAAACACAATGAAGAGTGCCAGTCCAAGAACCAAGAAATTACACTGGTACAAACAAAGCTTCTTTACATTCAAGGGAGTTAACTTGGCAGAAAATATCTCTTATGCCTTGCTCAGTCAGTTTTATCTCTGAAACTTAACTCATTTAACAAGGCACTTTTCCAATCAAAAGGTCATGACAGATAAGGATAAATTCTACGACAAGGATAAAGGTTTCAGGCAATATTAAGTAAAAAATCATGCACATGTAGAAAATGTTTACCTGTCAACGTACAGAAAATCCATTACATGTACAAAGGAACATAGCTGCAACATGCCCAAGGTTACTTAGTAAGATGAGAAATTGACTAGAGACCGTTCTCTGCCATGCTGCAACAAGCAGCCATAACATGTCATCATGGACTTACAGTAAGTGGCCGTGATGATAACCCAGGGGGCATAGGGATGTCAGATGTAGCTTCAAAGCCATTATGTTCCAATATGCTTATAGGAAGTATTGAAATCATGTGTGCAATTGATCAATCTTCCATACCATCACACCTTCCATTTGACTCCTATAACAATATGATATTCTATTTACTCTAAGAAAGGCAAGGTTGTGGAAATTACAAATACAAGAGTTGCTAGTTCTCCCAAGCATCAGTTTGCAATGTTCAAATATATGTCTCTGCAACATGTCAAATCGACATTACTACTACATGTATTTCTGTCCAATTCACACCTCCCACATCTGAACGTCTAGCTTAGATTCCTGGATAGTTCTAAACATTGAACTCAACAGCGATTCTGATATTTCTGCCTGTGAGCTGCACGACAAGAGAGATAGCAGCATCCCTCCAACTTCATAAGCTCCAGTTTCCTGCTGAGATCTCTGGGCTCACAGTGCAGATAATTCCAAATCATACACATGTTGGCTTAAATCCCCTGCAAGTCAGAAAGAAAGAGGTTGAGAAGCATGAAACCTCATTTTCATCACCAGTCAGTTAAAATGAATAGGATAGTAAAATTGTAGGATAATAAAGAACAATGACATAGGTAGGTATGATAATATCCCAAGTTGCCAATAACTGGTGTTTATTCTAGAATTCCTACGAATTTTCATTGATTTTAGCACTATTTTATCCACACAAAGTCTGCGTACTGTGTTGTGTGACCTTAATTTGACGCCCTAATTTGACACATCCATTCTGGACTCGCCCTTTTACCCTTCTGTCGTAAATACACAAAACGCCCGGTTTGCGGCAAGCTTACCAACCCCAAAGTTGAGGGTAATCAAGGCTAATCTTGTCATTAAAAATTGTCCGAGAAGCAGCAACTTGTGTTGACTTTCTACCCATAATTTCCATATTTAATCTCCTCTTTTCGTAAAGATTCGCGGGTGGAAATCTAACGTTATATATTGGTACACGAAAACACGCCCCCCTCCCCCACACTGTCAGACGTAAAGTTCCCGAGTCAATGTTGGCGATTGTCGACAAAATGACGGTCACTACCAACCGTAACTGGCCGATATTAAGTCCAAGTGTCCACAGCGACACTGACAACACGTGGCGTGCGTTAATATCGGCGTATTTCGCCAAAGACGAACACAACTTACCCGGAGCAAATGGCCGGCAACATCGTAGGAGACCACGAACTTGTCCGATGTATGCCCTACCCTACTTCCGGAGCGGAACGCGTCATTTCCGGAGTACAAACAGAAATGATATAGCAAACAGAAATGACATAGCAAACAGAAATCGTATGGTATTTTGGAATCGTATAGTACCAGATTTTAAAACAATACCAACTTTCAAAAATAATAGCACCACATGTATATTCGATTTGAAAAACATATATTCCATTTTAAATTACATACCTATTCGATTTGAAAAACACATATTCCATTCTAAATTACATACCTATTCCATTTCAAAACGTATACGATCTTTTTGACACTGTTTCTGCTTCGTAGTATTGCGCCTTTACACCGCCGCGTTTGCCGATTTTAGCGCACCTTTTCAGTTAACTTGGCGAGGATTTTTGAAAAAAAAATTGGTGCAGTTATCCGGCATTGGTGACCATGCGCGGTGCAGATATGCGGGGTCACCAACAATGCAGTGAATGGGAACCGGTTTTGGATATTGGGATTCGGTGCAATTAAATGGAAGGTGCGTTTATCCGAGGTGCAATCGTCTTTAGTAAGAGATCTGAACCTGGATCATTCACATGCAGTAAGAGATCTGAACCTGGATCATCCACATGTAGTAAGATTTCTGAACCTGGATCATCCACATGTAGTAATAATTCTGAACCTGGATCATTCACATGTAATAAGAGATCTGAACCTGTATCATTCACATGTAATAAGAGATCTGAACCTGGATCATCCACATGCAGTAAGATATCTGAACCTGGATCATTCACATACAGTTGTAGATCTGAACCTGGATCATTCACATGCAGTAAGAGATCTGAACCTGGATCATCCACATGTAGTGAGAGATCTGAACCTGGATCATTCACATGCAGTAAGTGAGTTCAAAAGGACACTTGAACGTAAGGGACACCCTGAGAGCGAGTCTCGTTAAGAGTGATTGCGACACAGTGATTCAGCAGATCCCGTAGCCGAAAGGCAGGTTTGACCGACATGCAACAAACGGAGCCCATTGTCTGCCGCGGCTTGTCATGTGGTTCCCTACCGGAAAGGTTCTGCCCGTGCTTCAAGGGGTGAAGTCTTGGTGAGTGACAGCCGGCCTACAGCAGCGGGGCGGGATGTCAGGTCGGGCCAGGGGGAGGGGCAGGTTGTGTTAGTGTACACACAGAGGTTGGCGCTAGTTCAATTAAGCTGGAATAGTGATATCATCATGTAGCAGTCTTAAACTCCTTAAAGGGTGTTCATTCACTGATGATGATTCACTGTGTTCTGCGGCTCAGAGGTTGAGGAAACAGCCTCTGGCTGCATTCAGTCTTTCTTCACTAACCTGCCGTTAATCTAAACACGGTGTCGTTCTCTGTTTTCTAGTGTCGCCACTTCTGGGGCCTTTGTAGCTTAGCTCCCTGTCTTATTGACTACAGCATAAACTGCCTTCGGTATCATGGACTCAACAGCCATAGAATAACGTCAATCATGCCAAGGTATCCTGATAGAAACCAAAGTATGCTCAACAAAGATGTCTGGTGGCCAAAGGTCATCAGCCTATTGGTCGTTTGTCGACATCTCCTATCAAATCTGGCTGTCAGGATTGAGCTTTGAAAGCAACAGACATTTAGTGACACGTATTGATGATATGACGTTGATATCTGTACTTCCTACAACTAGCATTGTAGAAAGGGTGTGCATGTAATAGTAGTTAAGGCCGGCCACACAGGGAGAGTCCCAGTTGAGTGCGTGACTGTGTGATTGACCCAAGAAGTGTTACAACTGCTTTGTCGCTGTACAACCTGCATGACTAAAAATATCTCGTTTCTATGGTAACCCTTACAGGTCGCGGGGAAAGGAATGAATTCAAACCACAACGTTGATTAAGGATCATTCCGACGGCAACGGTCAAAATCTCTTATTGTTATTGTTAACAACTCCTATATTGTCACCACCAGACATGTATCTGATGAATTAACTTAAACTCTCGTGGTATGTTCTGCTGGAAGGGTATATTTTGACAGAGCGGAGTGACAGTCAGATTTTACTTCTGGTATTTATTTATGTCAGGGGTTCAGTTCATCGCGGAGAACCGCCGCATGTGTACATATGTGGAGAGAACGTACGCTGCAGTTACATTACGGAATGATCAAAGAAGTGCGATGAAGTATTTGACTCAAAATCAAAATCATCTGCAAAGTTTTCTATATTTCCTTTGAGCCAAATGGTCTTAAGCAAAATCTCCAAACTAGTTCGGTAAGAATTAATTCTGGTCACACCTGTGGATCGTTACCTGGTTTCCCGCCAATAGTCGGGTCAGAGTTCACATGTCGAGCGTGTTATTTCTAATGGGAAGAACAGTGAGGGAATCTACCAGCTCTCTAACTCTTAAAAAAAAGGAAGCATTTATTTCCAACTATTCCTAAATCTTAATCGGTTACAGCTTGTTCCCCATATACCGCCGTCATCCATGTGTGACCCCTGTGTGGTCCACTAGGTACCATGTTTAATACTGTTACCCTCTTCTGTATCGAACACCAAAGAGGTGAACTATTTCAAGAGACTATACAACAACAAAAAATTCTGAACCTTCAGTGCTGGCCGGATTCTCCCCTACCCCCGGCACTGACGCTATCGTTGTACAGTACAGATTCATATGAAACTTTGATCCTTTGCAAATTAATATTTCTATTACAGTAGCCACGTTGCGCCATGTTACGTAAGTGCCTCTGATGAATGTCGAGGCAAAGCCAAAGGTGACTGTGAAGATAGCAATAATCCAGTTTAGAAACTCTCGTAGTACATCATTCACATCCAGAGGTTTGTCACAACAGAAAAGCGAGAAACATGTGAACCATAGATGTAACGTTAAGTCTAAACGCCCCTTCGTAAACGTAAAATCATTTAAGGTCTATCCATACGAAATATTGCGAACGCAAAGCATTCCAAACTTCTAAACTGAATAATACAAATTTGATCTCAACACCATTGCCTGCTTCTTGGATGGCCGACTGAGGGGACACCTGAGCTAACGGTACGCCCAGTTAGATCTTATTAAACGCGGACATCACATGTTTAGTACTGCATACGGGTCCGACTGTAGCCGGCAGACTATGTAATTTAAAAGTTGCTCTTTACATTATGCCACTACGTGCCGTACTTCGGTGGCCACTGAAAAAGTGTCACCAGGAACAACCACAATATTGGTGTTTTTAATCAAGATAAAGGTTTGTTCTTTTCAGTTAAGAGAAGTCAAACTTAGAAACAGTCAAACTAGTCTGTTCTCGTTGCCTTCTCGCCAGCTAGACTATTCGACATGTAGATTTTAAGGCCACCTACGTAACAGCATGTCATAACAGACGTTTCCAGTACATTAAACCAATGTAACTCTTTGGTCACGTTTGTAATAAAGCACGGAGATCAGCTTTGTGTGTGCATTTCCGGTAGCTGCTGAATGCTAGTGCAGGTTAACCTCTCCCTACTAGAGCACACTGCACGGCAGGATGTAGATGGCGTTATACGTAGGAGAGCTCTGGCAGTTTCCATTACTTCATGGTCATACCAATGCAACACTTTTGTGTGGTCACGTTTGAAATAAAGCCCTTTAAGTGAATTTATGAATGTCTTGTAGCTGCTGAATGCTAGTGCAGGTTAACCCGTTCCCTACATGTGCACACTGCACTGCGGGAAGTGAATGTCGTTGTGGGTAGGGCAGTTTAGTCTACGGTTATTAATTAACCTCTTCGTCGTTGTGGAAACCGATTTTATGACTGCCACTCCCGAATTTATATTTCGGCCACTAAGTTTTCCCCATCTGCTCTAGTAGATAACTGTTTTGTTGAATACTAGAAAATAATTTAGGACATCCTGAGGTCTCTGATTTATACGCTCTCTTTACATTCCGCGTTTTCGGGGACTGGGTGGCGTGGCCATTGCTGATTCAGAATAATTAAAGACTGTGATTCAAACATCAACACCAACACCAACAACTTATTCCCTGAAACAATATTTCACGGAAAAGTCATCTCTTTAAGCGTTGTCTTGCAAGCTGCATGTCGACAATTATCGCGGCTTTCATGGCTTCAAACAACAAACTGCTCTGAACCTGGATCATTCACATGTAGTAAGAATCATGTACCTTGATCATAATGCACACATGTAGTAACAGCACTGAGCCATGCTCATAATTCACACAAAGTAAAAGTTCTGAACCTGATATTTCACATGTGGTAAATGTAATGTGACATTATATTAGTAGGAGGCAGCTACCGACTTACCGGACACTAGCATAGGGCAGTTACCGGAAATTCACACTCCCAGCTGATCTACGTGCTTTATCATAAACGTGACCAAGGTGCTGCACTGGTATGAAGAAATGGAAACTTCCAGAGCTCTCCTACGTATAACGTCATCCACTTCCGGCCGTGCAGTGTGCTCTAGCTAGGGGAGGCTAACCTGCACTAGCATTCAGTAGTTACCGGAAATTCACACTCCCCGCTGATCTACGTGCTTTATCATAAACGTGACCAAAGTGTTGCATGGTATGAAGTAATGGAAACGTCCGGTGTGACATGCCGTTACTACGCTACTGAAGTCTACCTGATGAGAAGGTAACTAGAACAGACTAGTTTGACCGTTTCTTAGGTGGACTTTTTCTCAACTTGATAGACGCGTTCATCTTGATTCAAAACAGCAATATTATGATTGTTCCTGATTAGACTTATTCAGTGGCCACCGAAGTATAAAAAGTATTGGCATTATGTAAAGAGCAGCGCTAGCAGTTAAATAACATAGTCGGTTACATGTCTGCCGGCTACAGTTTCACCTCTGGATGCCCGCAATGCAGCCCTGGCCTACTTGGTTTGGCCTTGGTCATCCAAGAAGCAGGCAATGGTGTTTGGGATGAAATTTGCAATAATGCAAAGATTAGAATAGTTAGAATCTGCAATATTACGCATAGATAGTTCATATACTGCAGTTGCAGGCCTTGGGGAATGCCACACCTTCCCTCACACCTTCACTATGTGCAGGTAAACACACACACGTGCTGCTCCATGCGATTTCTCCCCGCCCAGAACGTCCCTCGTGTGCAAGCACGCGTTACCGTGTCGCACAACATCGCCCCGGGGCAGAGACAGCTAAGAACAGGTCACTTCAGGATAGCAGCCATTCGCAAGTCATGCCCACCCTCTGTGGGGCACCTGACGTAACGACTCGTTTGGTCACGTGGTCATCACCTTCAAACAGAGGTACAGGTGGGAAGCACCGTCACTCACCTGAGAGCACCTGCGGAGACAACACCACCCAACCAGGTAAGCAGCTCTTGCTGCCTATAGACTGCAGTTTGCTGTACTCTAAGTTTATCGTACATTCCGGGGCACAAGAATCATTCAAAACACAGTTGTCAGCCGAAGTAAGTAGTTGCTAGAAAGATACGAGATGTCCTTTTGTATTCTTTAACTTCTTTTAAGCAGTTTGCGACGCTCTGTAAGTCCCGTCGCGAGAGGGTTAGTTTACGACTGTGTCCTCTGTCACGCACTGTGGTAGTTCAGTCGCAACCCAGCAGGTTGATGGGTAACCACAACTATCCCTGGTATGGGATTTAGCTAAAAGCCTGAATACCGTTGATTTCTAGGGCTTTGCCTTCCTTTTTTCTCAAACACAGACCCTTGAGACAAAAGTCTCCAGAAGTCCGTCTGCCCATGTGTTATATGCCATAATAGCCTACGGGCAAATACTTGCAATAAAAGTTTCGATTATATTTGGCCATGATAGAGGCCACCAAGCTGAATCAGGCATTTTCAGAAGCAAAATGACATCGTGTAAACTGTGAGTAACATTTGTTTGACCAACCTAATTTTTCCGATGTCTCAACCCCAGAAGACGTTGGATATGTGGAGTAACAACTCACCCCGCCAGAAAAGACGCCGCGCGGTGTTCCTCCTGGGAGTGCTCCTGACCATCCTGGGCTCCTTCAGCGCCGTGCTGGGCGTCGCAGCTACCGCCGAGTTCTCCTGGAGCATGGAGCATCGACTCAGCGCCCCCATCTGGGGCGGACTCATGGTACGTTCCTCTCAGCGCCCCCCTCTGGGCGGACTCATGGTAGGTTCCTCTCAGCGCCCCCCTCTGGGCGGACTCATGGTAGGTTCCTCTCAGCGCCCCCCTCTGGGCGGACTCATGGTAGGTTCCTCTCAGCGCCCCCATCTGGGGCGGACTCATGGTAGGTTCATGTTTTATTACATCCATACAAAACGGAGGTACTGTTCTTGGTCTGTATGTTCGACTCTCAGCGCCCCCATCTGGGGCGGACTCATGGTAGGTTCCTCTCAGCGCCCCCCTCTGGGCGGACTCATGGTAGGTTCTTAGCTTGAAAGTTCATCTGGGTTGGTACAAATCATTCTGAGACAATTCAGTCGAAGATCTGGGTAAGTCCAATTTTTCTGTCGGAAATTACAGTTAAAACTTGTGTCGGATTCTTGCCTTGTTGGTTCGATTGTGAGAGACGCACAGCCGGGACTGCCCCACCAGCCGCTGGATATTCGTGCTTGAATTTCATCACTCAGATCCCAGATTGCAAATTGTATGCCCCTTGACAGCGGTCGACCAAACAGCCCTATGCACGTTTGGCTGCGGTCCTACTGACAAACAAGATGTACGATCCGTCCCTGTCGCTACATGTAAAAAATGGTTTCTAATAATGACACAATTTTGCACTCAACAACTCCTGAAATGTTTGGCATTCTGTTAAGATGTGTGTCATTCAAACTCACCAATGAATGAAAGGTTGTCAGTTTATATCGTGCAACTGAAGAGATTGATGGGCTTTGTTTGTTGTGCTTTGCTTTGGTGCCACCTTCTGTAGCACGAATAGTCAGTATTTACTGTTATTGGATGACTACAATTAGCAACTCGAGAACAGGAGAAAGAAGGCCAAGGCTTCAGGGTATTATGCTCTTACAAAGTGAAGGAGAACAGACATCAATGTGCACAACTGTAGAACCATACGGTTGTCATTGTTAGGAACAATGAATATAGTTCAGGAGCATAAACCTACTGAATAAGTCTGAATTCATGGCCACATGGTTGCAGCTAGATACGATTCAGCGGTTTCTGAAGATATTGTCTTTTATTAATGTGCGACGCTTTTATATGACAGCTTCTTTGGGAGAAAACAGGTAACATAAAAGAATACACCTACAATGACTTTCTTTCAATGGCTTAAAAAGGTAGTCCCAAAGCCTTTATGAGACCGTAGGGGCAGTGGGTTGTTATCCACTGTATGTGTCCTAAGGCACTGTATTTGAAGGCAGAGCCGGACCCTCTTCTTCCACCACCATTCACCTTCCCAACCGAAGCCTAAGTCAGGCACTCATTTTTATCCTAGCTACAGATAGTTGCCTGCATACACGGCGTGTTCTGAAATTAAGCTATGTAAATCCTACAGTGACATATACATTCAGTGCGATGCTTGCGTGTTTTTCAGATCATTGCGACTGGCTCTACAACGACCTACGCCATTCAGAAGAACAAGCACAGACACCTAGTAGGTCATACTTTATACTCTTGGCTTTAAATCTTCAAGTTGGTAACAGGTCATTAATGTTATCGCCTTTAATGTCGTCATCTTCAACACCTTTAAGCCCTTATTCCCCTCAAATCGTTGCTCGGAGAAGTGCACTTTGTACAGGTCTGCCCCTGGTGTAGCTCGAAAGGTCATAGTTCATTGAGGCAGTAGAAACTACAGCTGTCTAGCTTAGGCCAGGCAAAGGCACCCGCTACTGTACGGGGTAAAGGAACATAGCTTAGACCAGGGGAGGACACCCACTATTGTGCGGGTTTAAGGGACATTTGTTCTGGCAAGAAGACTTTGTCTTTGGTACTAAGATTTTGGCTGCCCTTGTGAACTTTTGGCCGGAGTTATTTTTGTCCCTGTAAATCACAATGTGACATCTTGTCTATGGTGGTAAGACGATCCTTTCCCCCAGGCATATTAAGGAGGCCATTTAGGGTGACTGTATTATTGTGTGTTTGTAAACATTGGATACTGTTCAGTCAACGTTGCTCCCGACTCCCTCTGTGGAACACCAACGTAAACTGGTTTGTAAGTCCGTCCCAAAAGTAGTTTGATGAGGGTTTACCGGATTTTATGAAAAGCATAACGTTAGAGCTTCGTGCTCTATAGTGGCTGTTTTTAGGTATACATATCTAGTAGACGCAACCTGTTCAGCTTGTAGAAAAAAAATTTTCTTTTCCCAGTTCTACGTCCTCCTGGGAGTGAGCGTTGCCGGGGTGACGGTCTCCCTCCCGCAGTGGATCCTGGCGCTGTCCGGGCTGGTCAACCAGGGAGAGTTCTGCTCGGAATCATACCCGAACGTGGACAGCAATCCCCAAGACATGTAAGTCTAACAAAGTAGCTGTCATGTCAACGGTTCTTGTCATTTTGACTGTAGAGCAGCTGCTTTCTAGATTGTACAGCATCAGCAGAAAAGTTGGTGTTAGTCAGACTCCGGTGAAAGTGGACCAGACCTGTGGCCAGAAGGTGTCTCCAGATGCCTCCCGTTACTGGGTGGAGTAGGAATCAAGCGAAGTCAGAAAGTATCGACATGCACCAACAACCATCGACCAAGGTTCCTTTTCATAGTAGCCTTAGAATAATTTTACATGCACATAGAGCAGTTCTTGATGACTGCATGGAGTAGAATTTCAATTGTGCGGCATACAAAATATATTAGTTCGTCTTCATCTTAGATATTCTGACAGTAACATTTGTCCTACATCAGGCCTGCATGTTGCTGTCCTCCATCAGGCCTGCATGTTGCTGTCCTACATCAGGCCTGCATGGTGCTGTCCTACATCAGGCCTGCATGGTGCTGTCCTCCATCAGGCCTGCATGGTGTTATAATTGTCCTACATCAGGCCTGCATGGTGTTATAATTGTCCTACATCAGGCCTGCATGGTGTTATAATTGTCCTACATCAGGCCTGCATGGTGTTATAATTGTCCTCCATCAGGCCTGCATGGTGTTATAATTGTCCTCCATCAGGCCTGCATGGTGTTATAATTGTCCTACATCAGGCCTGCATGGTGTTATAATTGTCCTACATCAGGCCTGCATGGTGTTATAATTGTCCTACATCAGGCCTGCATGGTGTTATAATTGTCCTACATCAGGCCTGCATGGTGTTATAATTGTCCTACATCAGGCCTGCATGGTGTTATAATTGTCCTACATCAGGCCTGCATGGTGCTGTCCTACATCAGGCCTGCATGGTGCTGTCCTCCATCAGGCCTGCATGGTGCTGTCCTCCATCAGGCCTGCATGGTGCTGTCCTACATCAGGCCTGCATGTTTTTCTAATGACGTTCTGCTTTCTCGTGTTCTGCAGTCCGAAGAACTACGTCGCCGCCAAGGCGCTGCACGGGGTGTGCCTGATGCTCGGGTTCCTGGAGACGCTGGTCAGCTTCAGCCTGGCTATACTCGCCGGCGTCGGCATCTGCGACTCTGGGGAGGTAGGACGACAAAACGTTTCTCAGTCTGGCTGTATGTAACGTTAACGTTAGGTGGAGAAAACGTATTTCAGTCTGGCTGTATGTAGATAAATGTTTCTCAGTCTGGCTCTATGTAACGTTAACGTTAGGTGGAGAAAACGTATCTCAGTCTGGCTGTATGTAGGTGGACAAAACGTTTCTCAGTCTGGCTATATGTAACGTTAGGTGGAGAAAACGTTTCTCAGTCTGGCTATATGTAGGTGGACAAAACGTTTCTCAGTCTGGCTATATGTAACGTTAGGTGGAGAAAACGTTTCTCAGTCTGGCTGTATGTAACGTTAGGTGGAGAAAACGTATCTCGGTCTGGCTGTATGTAACGTTAGGTGGAGAAAACGTTTCTCAGTCTGGCTGTATGTAACGTTAGGTGGAGAAAACGTATCTCGGTCTGGCTGTATGTAACGTTAGGTGGAGAAAATGTTTCTCAGTCTGGCTTTATGTAACGTTAGGTGGAGAAAACGTATCTCGGTCTGGCTGTATGTAACGTTAGGTGGAGAAAACGTTTCTCAGTCTGGCTGTATGTAACGTTAGGTGGAGAAAACGTATCTCGGTCTGGCTGTATGTAACGTTAGGTGGAGAAAACGTATCTCAGTCTGGCTGTATGTAACGTTAGGTGGAGAAAACGTTTCTCAGTCTGGCTGTATGTAACGTTAGGTGGAGAAAACGTTTCTCAGTCTGGCTCTATGTAACGTTAACGTTAGGTGGAGAAAACGTATCTCAGTCTGGCTGTATGTAGGCGGACAAAACGTTTCTCAGTCTGGCTCTATGTAGGCGGACAAAACGTTTCTCAGTCTAGCTATAATAGCATCTGTGACTCTTGGGAGGTAGGCAGGCTGTGTTTACACAATGTCTCTGACCGGTGGTTTTGGACCCCTCTGGTCGGGTATTATTGACTAGGGGCCTGTAACTGTCGGGCGGGTCGCTAGGAGCGCGATTTAGCTAGGCTAGGGAGGTAGGTGAACAAAATGCGTAGTTTCCCTTGCCAACATGGAGGGATGAATGTAACAGAGATGGCGGATAATTTCTTTTATTGGATGTCAAATACAGGCAAAGACATGTTTCCGATTCTATTTCTAACATCATTACGAACGACCCATGAGTAAGTCGTGAGCTATACATGTACGTTGATGCAGAGGCGTTACGAACAACCAAACGGGAAACATTCTCCACGATTTTCCGTTGAATTCCTGTAATAGCATAGTCGGTTAACGTATTGTAAAAGGATATCGTTTTACTACTATTGATTACTTACCTGTTTGTTTGTTTGTTTGTTTGTTGTTCCACAGACGTCGACTTCTAGACTAGACAGAGAAACGCGGCGGTCCGTCCGGCGCAACAGCACCAGGCGGCGCAGTAGTGCCAGAGAAAGCAGCACGACAGGTGGGCACTGGTTCACAGTTATACAACACTGACGCGGGTCTTCCAAGCGAATGTTTAAAGCTAGTTGTTCGGAGTGGTTAGTCAACGTAACCATACAAATTCGTGTGTTTTAGAATGGTTCTAAAAGGTTTCGATGTGTTACATTACAGTATACAGTCCTGCTGGCAGTTTGTAATCGGTCCATTGTCGTAAGATATCCCAAGAACATTGACGTTTACCTCATACATGTAACGTAACTTTCATTGCGCAGGGAAAGCGCTTTATGCACGTTTATTGATGATTAAGCACTTGCTCTGTAGGGATCCCAGCGCGACCGGCAGTCGTTCGGCTCCACCTCGCGTCAGGGTGCCGATTGTATCCGCCGCCTTACACCGAGGAACCCGGGCTCAGCACGCCGTACGCTGTGGAGACGCGCATCGGGCCCGGGGCTCGCACATCGCCGCCGCCTTACGCCGAGGAACCCGGTCCCAGGACGCCGTACGCTGTAGAGACTCGCATCGGGCCCGGGGCTCGCACATCACCGCCGCCTTACGCCGGGGAACCCGGTCCCAGGACGCCGTACAGTCGGGAAACTCACTTCGGGCCCAGGGCGCACACGTCCCCGCAGGACGCCACCACACACCTCGGGCCCAGGGCACAGACATCCTCGCAGGACGCCACCACACACCTCGGGCCCAGGGCGCACACGTCCCCGCAGGACGTTACCACACAGGACCTGCCGCCGCCGTACCAGTCACGGGAGGACCTGTCTCGTGTTTAAACCCACGCGTTTAGATTTAGATAACTAGCGTTAGAAATTTAGTTAGCCACGCGCCATTGTCTTCATGTCTATTTTGTAAGTTTAGCAATATCCCACAGGTTGTATGTTTTAGTTTTTAGCATTAGAATGTAGCATTTTGATCAATTTATGTTTACATTATGTTCCCTACAGACCACGTGTGGTCTTCTGTGCATTTAGCCTTTATGGGCAGGAATATGAAATAAAGACTATTATTATTTGTTCCGACAAATTAGCCTCCATGCAACGATTTGCAATAAACGTTTCATTATATTTATATACGTGACTGTTAATGGTGTAGCGTTTTCCTGGACCAGCTAGGGATCGTTACACATTGTCTGTACACGTCTAATTTGCTGCACATACAAGGCATGCTTTTACTCAACATAATGCAACAACATAAGAAGAAAGAAGAAGAAGAAGAATGCGGAGCAATAATGCTGGTAAAGTTGATGCCCGGTGGAAGTTTTTGATCGACATGTCAACCATGACATTGTCCCATGACAACAATATCTGTATATACGAAATACGCCGAGCACATGGCGATGGGCGCGTATCAGACGGTGATAGGTACATTTGTCCTCAGCATGGCTTTATGATGTGTTCACGTGGAGCGTGCACGTGGCAGGCAAACGTAATAAAATGAATTAAATTTTACTGAAACGTGTCTGTAATTTCTGTCCTTGAAATGTCCTGTAAAATGAGGAACTCCCAACCTAAACAGACATCGTGTTTGCCTTTGTAGACCAGTGGTACCGCATGTAGTAACTATGTTTGCCTTTGTAGACCAGTGGTACCGCATGTAGTAACTATGTTTGCCTTTGTAGACCAGTGGTACCGCATGTTATAACTATGTTTGCCTTTGTAGACCAGTGGTACCGCATGTAGTAACTATGTTTGCCTTTGTAGACCAGTGGTACCGCATGTTATAACTATGTTTGCCTTTGTAGACCAGTGGTACCGCATGTTATAACTATGTTTGCCTTTGTAGACCAGTGGTACCGCATGTTATAACTATGTTTGCCTTTGTAGACCAGTGGTACCGCATGTTATAACTATGTTTGCCTTTGTAGACCAGTGGTACCGCATGTTATAACTATGTTTGCCTTTGTAGACCAGTGGTACCGCATGTTATAACTATGTTTGCCTTTGTAGACCAGTGGTACCGCATGTAGTAACTATGTTTGCCTTTGTAGACCAGTGGTACCGCATGTAGTAACTATGTTTGCCTTTGTAGACCAGTGGTACCGCATGTTATAACTATGTTTGCCTTTGTAGACCAGTGGTACCGCATGTTATAACTATGTTTGCCTTTGTAGACCAGTGGTACCGCATGTTATAACTATGTTTGCCTTTGTAGACCAGTGGTACCGCATGTTATAACTATGTTTGCCTTTGTAGACCAGTGGTACCGCATGTTATAACTAAGACAAACACTTTCCTACGAAACTGCAGCAGTGAGACATTCACTGGACCGCTGGAAATACCAATACATGTCAATCAGAGTTATGTTGATATTACCACGTAGAGCAAATACACATCGTCACTTAAAATGCTATGCTGCGTAACTTGGGCTGGCAAACGCTTGAACTGCGCCGAAAGATTGCCCGCCAAGTCACCCTGTATAAGATCATCCATGGTACTGTTTACGTTCCACACACGACTATGATTGCCCCGGTGGCTCGATGCTCCCGCCGCACCAATCACTCCCAAACATTGCAGGCCATCGCGTGCAGGAACAACTACTATAGGCTCTCGTTCTTCCCTCGCACCATCAAAGAGTGGAACGAACTTGAGCCTGGTGTGGCGGAGGCGGGGTCCCTCTCCCAGTTCAAAACCGAACTGGGGAAGACCCTGCTGCATTGAGCCACCCCTACACGTCCTTGTATATATGTAAATATATGTATTACTAACTCACTAAATTCACTTGTCCTGTCCTTTGCACACACAAATTCAGTTGTTTATGTTTCCTTAGTGCCTCTCCTTTATTTTCCCTTCGTTTTACTTGTTCCGGTCACTTGTGTTGTATCTAACCCATGCGCAACTGCTGATAATCTCAGATATGAGGCTAAGCAGTAGAGAAGAAGAAGAGAAGAAAATGTAAAACTAGCGAGAGAGAGAGTATTGGGTAAGATAGAGGTGAGGATTGAAACGTTGTAACTTTACTATCGAACTGCATCGATACACCCGAGAACACCCCTGTCCACTATGCATCGCTACACCCGAGAACACCCCTGTCCACTATGTACCGCTACACCCGAGAACACCCCTGTCCACTATGTACCGCTACACCCGAGAACACTCCTGTTCACTATGTACCGCTACACCCGAGAACACTCCTGTTCACTATGCATCGCTACACCCGAGAACACCCCTGTCCACTATGTACCGCTACACCCGAGAACACCCCTGTTCACTATGTACCGCTACACCCGAGAACACCCCTGTTCACTATGCATCGCTATACCCGAGAACACCCCTGTCCACTATGTACCGCTACACCCGAGAACACCCCTGTTCACTATGCATCGCTATACCCGAGAACACCCCTGTCCACTATGTACCGCTACACCCGAGAACACCCCTGTTCACTATGCATCGCTATACCCGAGAACACCCCTGTTCACTATGCATCGCTACACCCGAGAACACCCCTGTTCACTATGCATCGCTATACCCGAGAACACCCCTGTCCACTATGTACCGCTACACCCGAGAACACCCCTGTTCACTATGCATCGCTACACCCGAGAACACTCCTGTCCACTATGCATCGCTACACCCGAGAACACCCCTGTCCACTATGCACCGCTACACCCGAGAACACCCCTGTTCACTATGCACCGCTACACCCGAGAACACCCCTGTTCACTATGCATCGCTACACCCGAGAACACTCCTGTCCACTATGCATCGCTACACCCGAGAACACCCCTGTCCACTATGCATCGCTACACCCGAGAACAGCCCTGTCCACTATGCATCGCTACACCCGAGAACACCCCTGTCCACTATGCATCGCTACACCCGAGAACACCCCTGTCCACTATGTACCGCTACACCCGAGAACACCCCTGTTCACTATGCATCGCTACACCCGAGAACACTCCTGTCCACTATGCATCGCTACACCCGAGAACACCCCTGTCCACTATGCACCGCTACACCCGAGAACACCCCTGTCCACTATGTACCGCTACACCCGAGAACACCCCTGTTCACTATGCATCGCTACACCCGAGAACACCCCTGTCCACTATGCATCGCTACACCCGAGAACAGCCCTGTCCACTATGTACCGCTACACCCGAGAACACTCCTGTCCACTATGCATCGCTACACCCGAGAACACCCCTGTCCACTATGCATCGATACGCCCGAGAACACCCCTGTCCACTATGCATCGCTACACCCGAGAACACCCCTGTTCACTATGCATCGCTACACCCGAGAACACCCCTGTTCACTATGCATCGCGACACCCGAGAACACCCCTGTCCACTATGCATCGCTACACCCGAGAACAGCCCTGTCCACTACGGTACGTGGAGAGGGCTTCTGTGTGGGCGTCAAACTTAGCGACGTCATCCGATCGCTAAAAATAGTATGGCTTTTGGAAAGACTTGCAGCTCGAGCAAAGACGGCGTTACGTTTGTCGTATTCCATTTATAACATTAAAACAAACACAGGGAAAATGTCGACAAATCTGCATATATTAGTTAAATTTCAGACGTCATTTTGCTGAACGCGTATTTATTATAAAGTTTTCGTCATCAATTTTTGGAGTTATTCTAGCGGCGTACAAGCAAAGAATTTCAGTGGAATACAAGTAGGTAGAGGCTTTAAATGCTGCACATAATTATTTGAATAGAACACAAGTCTACGACTACGAAAGGTTGACAGAAGTCACAACAATCATCGGCATTAGGTAGACTGGACAATTGGTCACCTAACATAGCCAGGCTGCACCTAACATAGCCAGGCTGCACCTAACATAGCCAGGCTACACCTAACATAGCCAGGCTACACCTAACATAGCCAGGCTGCACCTAACATAGCCAGGCTGCACCTAACATAGCCAGGCTGCACCTAACATAGCCAGGCTGCACCTAACATAGCCAGGCTGCACCTAACATAGCCAGGCTGCACCTAACATAGCCAGGCTGCACCTAACATAGCCAGGCTGCACCTAACATAGCCAGGCTGCACCTAACATAGCCAGGCTACACCTAACATAGCCAGGCTGCACCTAACATAGCCAGGCTGCACCTAACATAGCCAGGCTGCACCTAACATAGCCAGGCTGCACCTAACATAGCCAGGCTACACCTAACATAGCCAGGCTACACCTAACATAGCCAGGCTGCACCTAACATAGCCAGGCTGCACCTAACATAGCCAGGCTGCACCTAACATAGCCAGGCTGCACCTAACATAGCCAGGCTGCACCTAACATAGCCAGGCTGCACCTAACATAGCCAGGCTGCACCTAACATAGCCAGGCTACACCTAACATAGCCAGGCTGCACCTAACATAGCCAGGCTGCACCTAACATAGCCAGGCTGCACCTAACATAGCCAGGCTGCACCTAACATAGCCAGGCTACACCTAACATAGCCAGGCTGCACCTAACATAGCCAGGCTGCACCTAACATAGCCAGGCTGCACCTAACATAGCCAGGCTACACCTAACATAGCCAGGCTGCACCTAACATAGCCACGCTGCACCTAACATAGCCAGGCTGCACCTAACATAGCCAGGCTACACCTAACATAGCCATGATTCCACTGAAATCAACATCTGCTCATGATCTGTGTCTGGATTCTAACGGCAGATGAAATTTTCTACTTCTTCTCGTGACGTCAGCCCGACGTGCCATTTCTTTAAGAACCATGCTGAAGGCGTCTTCAGTCGGAACTGTAGAGGGGTAAGAATACTGCAGGAGATGCGCTACCTTCTTTAGGTTGTCTTGCATCTTCTTTATTTTCTGTTCTGGGATTTTCCGGAGTATATGAAGGATTGTGCGGTTTCTTTCCGTCACGTCTTTCCCGTCTATGATGACCGTAAAGTCGCTGTAGTTCAGCACTTGGTCGAACGGGTATCGAACAGGATTCTCCAGGGTAAAGGTCACGGGAACGCATCCACACGCAACGGCGTCGTAGAAGGACTTCCTAGTGGGCGAGTCCCCGGGGGGTTGCACGCAGAAAACGGAATGGCGCATCCATTCCACCACCTTGCCCTCCCAGTCGCCGCGGCACTCGGGAGTCAGCAGCCAGACCGGCGCGCCGTCCCCCCGCCCGGCCTCATTCCGGCCCCCGCCCGGCCCCCGCCCGGCCTCCTCCCGGCTGTACCGCTGCGCCGTCGCGCGGAACTGCGGTCTCAGGGCCCGCCTGATCCTGTGCGCGTTTCGGGAGCTGGCGGCGAGGAACACGAACACGTCCCGCTGGCCTGAACCCGGCTCCCGGCTGGCCATGGCTGGTTTTACATTGTTCTTACCAAGGGTCTCTTTAACCTCCTTAAGCTTGTTCTTACTTCCCGATGATATAAAGTGTCCAAATGCGGGGTAGGGCGCCACGATGAGCGGGTGGCCCCTCCGGCCGAAGTGGGCCCGCAGCCCCGGGGTGAACTCCTCCTCTATGCCGGCGAAGACGATCCGCCGGGCCGCTGGCAGCCTGAGGAGCGGGCAGTCCGTGCTCCACTGCTCGCGCTCGATCTTCCCCAGCGCCATCAGGTGCGGCCTGCCCCGCCCGTAGAACGGGTACCGCGCCGTCAGGTGGGCCAGCATCCTCCGGTTCAGGGCCGCCGCGTCCAGCCCCGGGCAGAAGCAGGCGAGCCCGGCGTAGTACGGGATGTAGAAGGCGTCGGCCGCGTGCGGGTCCAGCGTGCGGGCCGGGCTGTGCATGGCCTTGTGGTGCAGGATCACCTCCAGCGAGAACATGTGCGTGCGGCGGTAGGACGTGCCGCCGTGCCGCGCGAACTCGGGACCCATCCCGAAACTGCCCAGCTGGAAACAGCTCTCCGCCTTCTGCACGCAGCTGACGATGTTCCTGTTGAACTCCGCAGGCAGCTCGTAGATGTAGAGTTTGAAGTCTGAAGTTCCTTCTGCCGAAGCGTTCCGCATCTTGACCCGACTCGGAGCGTCCAGCGTCCCGTCTGCTGGCGCTTCGTGCTGTACAGATGCATTTTGTGCCCGGAGGGCCCTGGGTGACAATAGGAAAAAAAGATTAATGTCAACTATGTTTGTAGAAAAGGACTGAGATGCCCTAGTGGAGAGCATGTTTTGGAAAATCGTTCTCCAGATTTTGGAAAATCATTCTTAGGGACTTTACAACCCAAAAATACGCAAGGCAACAGTTACTCATTAAGCAGCTGGACAGCTCTTGGTAGCTGCACTGCCTTCCGCCGGTCACCAACGTGGATGCCACCTGAAGCGTCTGACCGTTTCCAAGACTCATCCAGGTGTTTGAGTGGCTGTTATGTCGCATATATTATCACATGTCGAACCTTTCTTGGTTTATTTTGTTCATTGGTTTATTGCGATAACCTTTGTCGTATCACGAAAAAAATCATTCTTCACGGCCTCAGGCCGGTTTCTAGCGAAAAGATTACCCTTTTATTCTAGTGACCTACCGACCAGATGAAGCTGTCTACCGATTTTCACCTTTGGCGTTATAAAAATAACCCTCTGTAAAATATAAACCGGTATTTCATCTAATCAGGACAATCTGGGCTTCAATACTACTGGGATGTGGCTTTTCTGAACCAACGGTAAAATAACCTCAATCACCGTGCAAAAATTGGTTTTAGTCATAAATGCCGCTTTCACCATATGATTTTGAGGGAAATCCGATACAGCCATAGATGTGTGCATGTAACCTGCCGGGTTTAGGAACATGATACGTGTGATACATGTACTGGTGTGCGCATGCGCGCAACCGGAGCTTTTAGCTCAGTGACTGAAGGGAAAGTATGGAGGTTACATATGACAGAAGCCGGTATGTACAGGTAATACCGGTGCTACGGCAGGTGCGATGAATGATAGCCCCGATCCCAGCGGCCGGTATGTACAGGTAATACCGGTGTTACGGCAGGTGCTATGAATGATAGCCCCGATCCCAGCGGCCGGTATGTACAGGTAATACCGGTGTTACGGCAGGTGCTATGAATGATAGATCCGATCCCAGCGGGAGGATTTATGGCAAATCCCGCTTCACATCGCCTCATTATTAATGCATGGCGGCATTTCGGCTTTTGCCTGTTGTGAGAAATAACAGGGGAGGGATGGGCCGTGCCGTTTGTAAGCCAGGTACGGATTGAATAAAATATTTCATAAAGAAGGGAAATTAGAAATGATACACACTTGAACAGTACTCCTGATATATTGGAGAGAATTACTGCCGAACGTCGGCAGCACGTGAGCTGATCCCAGCAGAGTTCGTTCTGCCACATCATGTGGGCTAGGTCCCAGCCTGGGGAAATGCCACATCATGTGGGCTAGGTCCCAGCCTGGGGAAATGCCACATCATGTGGGCTAGGTCCCAGCCTGGGGGAAATGTCACATTTTGGAGTCAACCATATTAAAACATATTTCAGCAGGCTGCACGGATCTGCATAGGCAGCGCCCATTCGTCGCACGGTTCTGTTTTGTGGTGGGATTTCCAGCGAGACTTTGATAGAACCTGCCGGCGACCGACCACGACTGTCACGACAATGCCTTTGACTAACGTACGGAGGGCGTTTCGTCAGTGCCCTTAATTGTGGGGTGCGTATTATACGCAACTTGTAAGACCTGAGGGATAAATCATGGACTGCGGAGCACCTTATAGAGTGTAGGTAACAAGAATGAAATACAACGGAAGCCACATACCTCACGCTGTCCGCCATCTTGGGTCTGTGCTCTGTTGATTCCCGTGTCCCTACACGGCCCGAGGTCCCTGCACGGCCCGAGGTCCCTACACGGCCCGAGGTCCCTACACGGCCCGAGGTCCCTACACGGCCCGAGGTCCCTACACGGCCCGAGGTCCCTACACGGCCCGTGGTTCCATGCTCTGCCGAGTCTCTCGCCATGTCGTGGCCCGCGGTCCTCCTTAGGTACAGGAGCGTCCCAGCGAGAAACGCGCACAGCAGCAGCGCCGTCCTCAGACCCCGGCCTCTCCGCGCCATGATGCAGGCCGGCAGGAGCGTCAGCGGACGTCGTGGCGTCATGCCCATCCTCACAGAGTCAGGTGTTGTCCGTCCCCGATCGATGTGGATTTTTGATATAGATCATTGATATAGATTATCAATATTTTTTCTCCGACGGACAACGCGAATAATACGGACTGTACCGCCCATCCCTCAGCAAAATGAGGTCAAGCCGAGACGTCCATGATGCAGAAGTACCAGAGCTGTACCGGGTCGGTTCTACGCACGCGCCCTGCTCACGTCACATGCATGCACGACGGGGTCATGCCGGCGTTCCGAGCAGAGTCATGGATGTATCGTGCAGATTTCAGTTGTCCTGTGACGGAAAATGTTGCCACAGATCCTTGTCAGCAGTCGGTTCTGCGTAGCCACGATTATAACCGTACGTAAAGGAATCGCTTGACGCGTTTAAAGTCGGTCATGAAAACAACCCGCCGTGTCCAGTTCGGCGCCAAGGTCCCGGCTCGGGCCGGCAAAGGTTCTGTAAACACAGATGTGGCAGCCGTCGCCTAGGCAGCTTCTGAGCGTGAGTCCTGGGCGTGAGTCTGGTGGTGCTGCTGCTGAGCGTGAGTCCTGGGCGTGAGTCCTGAGCGTGAGTCCTGGGCGTGGGTCTGGTGGTGTTGTTGCTGGGCGTGAGTCCCGGGCGTGAGTCCTGGGCGTGAGTCCTGAGCGTGAGTCCTGAGCGTGAGCCTGGTGGTGCTGCTGCCACACACACCATTCTGCGGGCCGAGCCCAGCTGGCGCGTCAGGCTGCAGACTCACGTGCTCACGTCGGGTCACGCGACGCCGAGATGAATGGGAGAACCTTTTGAGCACGGGGTTTTATTGTGACGTCATGACCACAAAGATCTACTGGCTCGTACGGGGACTAAACGAACGTCAGGCTGCAGGCAGCGGGGTGAAACATTAGCGGCGGAGGTGCCGCGACATGTTCCCGCAAACTAACGGGCAAATACGTCAGGCTGAAGGCAGCGGGGTGAAACATTAGCGGCGGAGGTGTCGCGACATGTCCCCGCAAACTAACGGGCAAAAACGTCAGGCTGCAGGGAGCGGGGTGAAACATTAGCGGCGGAGGTGCCGCGACATGTTCCCGCAAACTAACGGGCAAATACGTCAGGCTGAAGGCAGCGGGGTGAAACATTAGCGGCGGAGGTGTCGCGACATGTCCCCGCAAACTAACGGGCAAAAACGTCAGGCTGCAGGGAGCGGGGTGAAACATTAGCGGCGGAGGTGCCGCGACATGTTCCCGCAAACTAACGGGCAAATACGTCAGGCTGAAGGCAGCGGGGTGAAACATTAGCGGCGGAGGTGTCGCGACATGTCCCCGCAAACTAACGGGCAAAAACGTCAGGCTGCAGGGAGCGGGGTGAAACATTAGCGGCGGAGGTGCCGCGACATGTTCCCGCAAACTAACGGGCAAATACGTCAGGCTGAAGGCAGCGGGGTGAAACATTAGCGGCGGAGGTGCCGCGACATGTTCCCGCAAACTAACGGGCAAATACGTCAGGCTGAAGGCAGCCGTGTGAAACATGAGCGGCGGAGGTGCCGCGACATGTTCCCGCAAACTAACGGGCAAATACGTCAGGCTGCAGGCAGCCGTGCGAAACATTAATAATATCAGGGGTATTTGAAGCCAGTGCCACAGGCAGGTACCCAATGTGTAGGGTAATGAGGCTGTTTTAACGTGTTCGAGGCGCCTCCTCGAGCACGGGACCCCCGTTTTACGTCCCTCCCGGAAGACGATTTCGTGGAAAGCTTCGTTAGGCTACAGCAATCCGGACGTCCTTGGTTGGTCCCCCATCCAAGCACTGTCCAGACCGCGCGTTGCTTAACTTCCGAGATCGAGGGATCGGGTGTATCCAACGCGCCACGGTGAAGGTACCGCAACATGTTCCCGCAAACTAACGACCACGCGGATTCAGAGGTCCATGCGCCACTTGTACGAGGAATTTGACAAATCAATTGCCAGGCAGCTTCCCGGCAGCAGTCAGGCAAGAATCGGTATGGAACATTATCAGGGATGCAACACTTCCTACAAACGTTTGAAAGAACCGCTCAAAATGAATGAATGAATAGTTTTCTACCCCAGTCTGCATCAGGAACGTTTTCCGCGTTTCTCAGCTGTACGAAGTGGTGGAACGCGGCTTGTCATGTGTCTATGAAATACCCGACTCTCTTTACCGTGTAATCTACCATCTATTCTATGCTATGAAGGTTACAGTACAGGATTTAGAGACCATCCCGATGCGGATGTTGTAATCCTCCCATGACTCCCTCGGGCATCTGGCCGGCGTGAGAATCGATACAGCAGCGGGCCGGAGGATCGTTACGCCCCCCCCCCCCCTCACCTCACGCTAAATCACCCCGAAATAGACCAGTAGTCGTCCGCTAAAGTCCTACAGGCTACTCCAAGTGTGTCTTATCTTATGGTAACAGAAAAGAGTTGGTTTTGAAATCAACAATTTTACAATGTAAGTTCTATTTTAACATTACTGCAAGGTTGTGAGCGCGTAGCATATCTACATGTTCTTCTAGCGCATCTACCGTGATTGTCTTTAACTGCATGAACATTTTTGCGCGTTTTTTTCCAGTCTCCGCCAGATTCCCGCCATTTCCTGCTCCTGCTCTGTACAGACAGCACTGCCGCAGGATACTAAATCTGTGATGACGTTTCGCATCAAGCAGATATTTACACCGGACCCCATCGTTTATAATAAAAAGTACCTTCATGTTAGCTAAAAGGCGTAAGAAAAACTTCATTTTCAACTCACATATGTCCGGAATCCCTTTGATATGACTGTATCTGTCATGACACAAATCTGAAAGAACCACGGAAACATAAACTATCTAGCAACGCCGCCTATGTTCTTTGAGCGGAATTGCAATGCATAAAGCTTGAAGGCAATATTGTGTTTTGGGTCATTTGAAGGTAGCTACTTCATATCGGGCTCTGAACAGACAGCCACGTTCTGTTTGCTGTTGGCTCGTGGAATAGAATGAACGACTGGTTCATGGCAAAGCAGCCACAGAAGGCTGAATTTAACCGCGTGGCTTACAATAATAAAATCGGACAATGAGACTTAAATCAGAGATGAAACATTATTAATTGTTAAACACAGCAGAGATCTTAACTTAATTCATAACTGAAGACACGACTTCAATCAACAAACAGTAATTACAATTAGATCGGAAGCACAATTTAACATCTAGTGAAGATGGACAGCATATCAAGATATCATCATCATCATCATCATCATCATCATCATCATCATCATCATCAGTCGACGTGCTTTCGCTACGACGGGGTGATATACCCTTTCGTTGGCTGTCATACAGACGGGGATGCGCCAGTTCTCCCAGTTCTCATATATCAAGATATATAATGTAACTAAGCAGACAGATTACAGACACCAACACACGATATCAGTTATCTTCAGTAGTTGGACCAAACCGCGCACCACCCTCCCCTTACTCTCCAAGCAGAGCATGGGTTTTGGCTGTTTTTTGACGTGTTTTAGGCGTTTTTGTCGGGCTTTCTACTTTTTCGTCTTTTTTTGTCTCTGAATACTTTAGACAGGCATGATAGTATTTTACAGTAGTCCACAAACATTTCCAGAGACTGTAGCATGATCCTCACGTTTGGGACGTGTAGAATTCCCCACGTTTGTTTTCTGGTGTCACGTGATGGGGACATAACTACCACGACCCAAGGCCGTGTGAGGGCAGTGGCCTGGACTCCCGTGTTCGAACGGTTATTCCGTCCTCCGATAATAAAAATAAATCTTACACTACTCACCACATCGCAATGTTGTTGTCCCTACCGAACCGTGATCCACACATTCAGGAACAGCGTGTTGTTCCTCATGATATCATGTTCTGGACATTCATGTCCCGTACTGTCACCAGGCGCCAGCAAAACCTGGGCAATAACCCAGGTCAGTGACTCCAATCTTGGCTTTCCTCACGGTCACGTATAGAATTTGATGTATTTTATTTTCCTATATTTTCAGAAGACTGGAACATGATAGAACAAGTCAAGGCCGTCTGGGGGCAATCACCGAGGTCAATGACCCCGACCCTGCCTCGTCACGAGCGCGTCATCAGTCAGCCAACAGTCATCAATATTCCCAGGGTGCTCTACGGTGATGCCGCGTGAAGCAAACTTTCCAAACAACCCCCCTCCCCTCCCCTCGGGCCGTGTGAAAATAGTTTCTTGGTTCTCTGATATTTCAAACAAAAGAAAACTTTAGGGAAAGGTCAAGATGAAGACATTCAGCCTTAGGAGGAAAACCTGAGTCAGACTTACAATATTTCACTCTCTGTGAAACTGTGTGAACCAAGGACCAGACTCCAACCTCAGACTTCATGTTGACCTTCCAGTTTAGCAATCAGTGACCCAAAAAGTAAAATTGGCGTAGCCTCCGTCAATATTTCCAACATCAGTTAAACCTGAACCCCGATCCCGGCAATGTGAACCCGGAGTTTTCACCCACACTACAAACTCAGACGTGTGTGTGATATTATTTTTGGTCCGTCCTGATCAGAGTTCGACTGGAGAATGCCATGTCCGGACCAAAACACCCTCCTGTCTTCCCGGCACAACCCTACCGGTTACTGCACGGCCCAGCACAGATCGCTGTAGGCAGATAATTGCACGTCTGCAAGTTGGCACACCGCGCGGCCGAGAAGCGCTGACAAACATGTGAGATGTAAGATCACCCATGCTAGACTGCACAGCCCCCCTCCCCATAGACTCGCATGCGCAGGGATGGGCGTTTCTATGAATGAACGAATGAATTAATTTTTTTGTAACTTTGTATCATTAAGTATAGGTCATCGAAGACAGGTCTATATAATTATTAGCACTTCACTCACTTCACTCTCTCCCATAGCTTAGTCAGCCGTAGGGGCAGCATAGCGTTCAGTAAAGGCTCTCCACTGCTGGCGGTCTTCCGTATATCATTTTATATCACATTACATTACATTACATTATATTATATCATATTATATCATATTATATTATATCATATTATATTATATTATGTTTTTCATATCATATCATATCATTATATCATATCATATTACATTACATTATATTATATTATAATTATTATACATACATTAGATATTTACAATTATACTGAATGCTGCTGAGCTGGGAGAACAGGGAACTTTATTTCTTCCTCTGTTACAGTTTTATGGACGGTTATCCAAACCACTGAGCTTCTTATCGTTAAGTTCTCAGTTCACCTTGGGCCGAGCGGCGGACTCTTAACTCATACTGACTTCCTAAGATGTCTTGAGCTGTGAGGTCTGAGCTAAGGAAGCTTACATCCGCCTGTGGCACATGGCGACAAGTGATATCTGTCGGACGGGGGATTATCGGCTTCGGGCCAGGGGCTGAGTCAGCGCAAAGATCATGTGTGAAGCGAGTTGTGATGTTTGTCATCTAATCAGGCGGACGGAACGACATCAGAATGGGGTGTTTTGATTCGGCTGAGCTGCGAGCCGCACGTAGCCCACGTCAGGCCGCGGTACAGCTGGGCAACAAACGCTCCGCTGTATGCAAATCCGCGGCACATGCGCATGCGCAGAAAGGACCAGAGCCCCAGACAGGCCGATGTTTTGACGGGAACGTTCACCTGTTGTTGTGACGGGACATCCGGGAACTGTTCTGACGGGAGATCCAATAAGGAGATCGTTCTTCGGTCGGACGTGAGGAAAATAACGCACGCATGGATCTCTGTAACGTGGCGGCGTGTCCAGCCTTACCGCGCGGTAGACTGTACTATTGTTGTAATGGTGTTTACGTTCTACCGCGTGTGCAATCGTGCCGTGCAGTAGGCAGAACTAGTACTGTAAATACAGATTGTTCGCGGTGGTTTTATGTTCGCGGTTTTCGTGGCGAACTTAATAGCACCGCGAACATTTTTGTGCAATACTGTAGCAGTATGTAACTATAGCACTGCCGCGAAATTAAAATCATCGCGAGCACCCCATGTTCGCCTCTGCGCGAAATAAAAACCACGCGAACTTAAATGCATTTACGGTATCATAACAGTGTTCTACCGCGTGTGCAATATCGTATCTCGGGGGAGTTTCCCAAGGCAAGAAGGTTAATAGTTCACTGGAGCCCCAGGCGCAAATCGAGCAGAAGTCTGGAACCAAACATAACTAATCTTGACCAAGCTGCAATCGGGCCGTTTTCAACTCGCCAGATATTATGTCATGAAGGGAAGACCCTGTACTGCGGTGGGTATCATGTAGTACTAGTGGTGTACATAGAGACCGTGTTACCTGCCGGTGGTGTGAAAGGTCCTTACTAATTAGCTGAGACAGTGGGTGTTGCAGGTCAGGAGCTAATTGTGCGCGTCCGACGGGCGCTGCCAAACGGAATTAAGTGCTTTTGAAGTGAACAATCGTCCGCTCGACTGGCGAACAACAATGGGGGACAAGTGACGTCACGCTCCGGTGCCCTCCTAAGGAACACCTGGTCGTGTGGTCTACGTGCTCAAGACAATGTCTCTGATTCTTAAATGTCACTCCTGACGTCTTGAACATTAATCAAGACGGACAATACTGCTTCTTTATACGACGAGGAATGATGCCGGACACACAATTGGACAATTTAAAAAGCATGCTACCTGAACATGTGCAACAGGTTTCAAGAGGCTCGATACCACGAGTCGATTTGTTTTTAGATTTGACAGCTCTCAATAATATGTAGATACCTTAAGGACTGTTTAGTTGTTAAATTAGATACTTAACCGGCGATTAGCCCTACCTGATTGTATCAAGATACGTCAATCAGAGATCCATGTATTGTTCAGTATGTAGAATTTCAAGATTTATTTCGCACCTTTTATTACTTGGTCTGTAGTAGAGCGAGCGAAAGTCACTGTACATTTTCGTTGCGTCAGTAAAGTTTCTTGATTATGTAATACTAGTACCCCGCTCGAAACCACCTTGCAGTGGAGCCACGTCTGACGACCCGTGCATTCCCCTCACGTCTGCGGCCGCAGGTTTGTTTTCAGCCTGTCTCCGCGGCTGTGATTGGCGGCAGGTTTGTTTTCAGCCTGTCTCCGCGGCTGTGATTGGCGGCAGGTTTGTTTTCAGCCTGTCTCCGCGGCTGTGATTGGCCGCAGGTTTGTTGTCAGCCTGTCTCCGCGGCTGTGATTGGCGGGCCGCTCCCGTGTGCCGACCCGAGGGCCGAGACCTTGGCGGGGTTAGAGGGGGGTCTCACATTACGCTGCTGGTCCCAGAAACCAGTGGGAGGTCCGTGTGAGCCGCACGTACCGAACCCCTGCCCGTCCCCTCAACAACAACTCTGAACTCTGCCGAGGGAGGAGCTTCGCGAGGGTTTAAATAGCAGCTCAGCGCAGGCGAGTGCAGAACCGTCTCCACACAATAAGCAGCAGGCCTGTATTAACCAGAAGCACCATGATGGCAGCCAGGCTACCCACCACAGTGACCGCCCGGGGGTCGTTCCGCGCGCTCGGGTGTCTCTCCCGGCCCACCAAGCCGCCAGCGGCCGCCGCCGCCGTCCAGTGCGCCCGGGCCTACAGCGAAGGGGAAAAAAGTGAGTCTTTCTATCTGTCTGGGAAATGTCTGGTTTTCAGACGTGCATATAGGAACATGCGACACGCTCAACATTATCCGTAAAATATTACTGACATATGACGTGTTGGTTTTGAGTTGCACTAGACGAAAATTCTTGCTGCAAATATAATAAGATTCTTTGAGGAACCCATTGTTACCGCCAAAGAAAACCCTGGCTTGAGTTCAAAGTTTTTCTCCGTTTGACGTGGATTTTTGACCGACATGTTGGCGTCCGGTTCTCTTCTTTGTGCGTGATGTTTGTCCGTCCGAACCAAAATAATTCATATATTCATATATCGGAGTTTCCCCGTCGGCCCGAGGGATATTTACTGTGCAGCGTTAGAAGCGGGGGGGGGGGGGGGGGGGGAGCATGCGGGCACCCATTCTCACCGTGTCACTCTTCCTGATTGAACAGATCGGTCGCAGCTTCCTTCATATCGCACCTTGTTCTTGTGCGGTGGTTCCTCTTTATAATTTACAGCCACCAGCTGATCTGGCAACAAAACCTGGGCCGTCAGACTGCACATTTCGGCCTAGTTCCGATGGACGTACAAATAACCATACCGTAATCACTAGTACATTTCCACTGATGTCACGTTATTCCTGGTACTTCGGCTACTTTACACAGTTTACACCTAGGCAGTCATTGCAATGGGTGCACATTTTGGGCCGGGTTATGTTGGACGCAGTCGCCCTGTTTCTTTATTTGCTTCCTTTTTTGTTTGTTTGATCATTATTCACAAAATAAGAAGACGAAGACAAAGTAGCACCACACTCAATTTGTGAAACTTATATCTAACGGTGCCACTTGACATAAATATAAATATTTACAAACATGATTCCGATGTAACTATAGCTAACGTGTGGGTAACGCTGACCGCTGCGCCCTGACGTGCGCGTTTACTGCGACGGGAAATTATCGCCGCGCTGAACTTGACTGTTGTAGCAGCCGATAATAGACCATTACAGCATCGGATATGGGCATAACAATATCAGATATAGCGCGTATGGATGGCATAACAATATCACATTCCTCCATTTAATTGAGGAACATAACTGAGCCGGGCAATCCTGGGAAGAAATGACATAAAAATAAAATAAATAAATAAATAGATAAATAGCTTTGTTGGAAATCGCAGTGTTGCCACTGAATTTAAACCACACTGAATTAAAACCAGTGTACACAGATTTTAAGGTTCATCAAAAATAGATTTGAAGTGATCGCGCAAATAAATGAAACATAATTTCAACATACTCGATACGCATACTTGGTTGTTTGTCTGTAACTGCTGATGTGCGGGAGACGTTTATGGAATAAGAAGTGGTTCGATCTGCGGAGGAGGCCAGAATTAACGGGCGACACGCGAAATGTCTTACAATGTTAACATGAAGGCTGGACGTGTTTCTGGCAGCGAGCCATAATAACAATCAGCCGGTAGTGGCTTTTACATTCTCATTATGATCAGAAATTCATGGAAGAAAAGAAATTTATGTCAGGCAGTTCAGGTGAAGCCTAGATTTATGAACGACGCGCCACATTTTCTGATCATAAACATCGCACTCAGGCGACTGTTTTGGCGGTGAGCCAGGATAATTCTTCGCCGATAGTGGCGTTTGTATTCTCATCACGGTCAGGTTATCCGTTCCGAAATTGGGTTTGCGTCTGATTTCTGTCTGGTATATTCGCGCAGGACCCGTGCTAACTCTGCCAGGCTGCCTACGTGCCCGCCAGACATCGGGCAATGGCGACCTAGGGACCAGCTGGCGCAAAGCGGAAATTCAAATTTTGAACTCTAAACCAAAATAACGTTCTGTATGAGAAATGACTCGCCCTCTGACCCTCAGTCCCCTCCGTCAGTCGTGCCGACGTTCTGAGTGAGCCCAGAATAATTCCCGCATCATCCCGGCATGTCGGCAGACATGTGGAAATGGGGGAGAAGTTGAACAGTGGGCCAAATCACAACGGGGGGGGGGGGGGGGGTGCAGGCTGGCTTCTGCTGATACACACATGACCTTGGCCAATGACACCCCCCCCAGGTAGATTGCTCATCAGTAACAAATTAGCTCATCCCGTCATCTTGGCAGACAGACACGTAGCAAAATGAAATGAAAGGGGAAAAAGGTAAAATCGGGTGAAATTACACCAGAAGTCGGGACGATTTCAACTCTTCAATCGTCACCTGGGACAATACCCCCCCCCCCCCCCAAATAACACAGACTGCTGTCATCAGCTAGTTTGTTCCACAACACAAGAGCCCGATGTTTTTCTGCATGACACGGCAACTCAGAGTGTGTTTGTGCTTACAGCGTGAAGACTTGTCAGTTCTAGTTAGCCGTGAAGGTTTCTGTCCGCCCAACCCGCGAAGGTCTTCTCTAGCCTGGATGATAGACAGCCGGGGGTCGCTGACCTGCACAGCCTGCTAGGTCAAGGACAGTGGTCGACATTAAAAAAAAGTGGCTATTCAAATACTGGTGTTGCCTGCCTAGACAAGCTGGGTTTGGCCTCTTTTTTTTTCGAAGCAGACGAAGACGAAAAGCACAACTTTTTCTATACTTTTTGGGCTCTAAGATTTAACGAATCCGAGAATCGCAGCTTCCAGTGTATCTGTGATTGTGTGTGAGAGAGTTGGGGTGGGTCGTGGTGACTTCTATAAACAATTCTATTCTTTCAATGAGGTTAACTGGGAAACGAACATTTAAGAAAATTAGTTCTCGGACTGGTTATAGTAATAAGAGTATTGTAAGTTCCTTCCCGTGGCTTAATTGCGAGTAACATGGTGACTGCAGACAAATAATGTAGAACAGTGTGCATGTGTCCACTTTAGTCGTATATTCCGGTGCATCTTTCACACCAAAAAAACTATGAATGTGTGGTGAACCCCTTTGTTGGAACTCCGTTCTCGCCAAAAAAGTCTACTGCAGAAATGTCCCCAATAAGTGACGCTGGGATGGAGATTGCATGTCATATTTAGATTCTAACGTCTAATATTAACGTACAACTTTCGACTGATTATCGCCATGAGCAGCACTAGCTTTGTGACGACCCTCCGCCGCAGCGTTAGGCTTTGTTGCACAGACGTTACGTGCAGATCTCGGCTGACGGAAGCAAAACAACATCGATTTTTCACAATGACCTCAGGTAACCTCACGTTGGGCTGGCGCCACAAAACATCGGGGAGATGGAGAAATGACTGGCGCCAGAAGCCGAGCCGTGTGTAAATACCCACGCTACAGGGTTGGCGGATGTGCCATGGGCAAAATAAGCATATATCCGGTACACAATAGGAAAGTCGGTTGTACTGTAGAGACCCTGTCACAATACTGACAAAACAATAAGAAGGCAAACGCCTAAAAATCAGGGCAGTGAGAAAGTCGATGTCCCCTATTATAGCCCCGTATGCATCTTCGACTACTTGATAAATGCCCATTTTTTGTCTCTGAATAAAACACACATTCTCAGGTATTGATTTCACGTGTGTTGACAAAAAGAGAAAGTCTGCCACCCAAAACCTCCACTTAAGAAAAATAAAACCACAATTGCTACTTTGTTATGAAAAACTCATCGGGTGGATGTGTATGCAGCACCAGCAAGACATGCATTCGCCGATAAATTGATGTATTAAAGCTTCCAAATACATCCTGAAAAATTTTTAAACACCTTGAGACTATAGCTAAAACCTTTGGCACGCACCCATCCATCAGGTTGGGTGTGACGTCACACAAACCCACCAAACTGCACAGTAGCCACACAGTACCGGTGGGTAAATAAGACGGCTCAACAGGAGAAAGTTTTTAGGTGTTGTCGTCTTAAATTTCCTGACAGCCCCTTCACCGTCTGTCGAGCGAGACGGACTTATTGACGCTGGCGGCATTGACCCACATACCCGGCACGCCTGGCTGGCAATGGCTCGACGTGCCTGTCGACTCACGTTCGGTATTAGAACAGCACGGCTGCTGCCAGTAACAGCTCAATACAGGCACGACAACGGTACGACAACAGTGCAATAACGGTACAACTACAGTACAATAACGACACAATAATAGCACAATTACCGCACAATAACGGCACAACTACAGCACAATAACAACACAATAACGGCACGACTACAGCACAATAACGGCACAACTACAGCACAATAACGACACAATAAAGGCACAACTACCGCACAATAACGACACAACAACGGCACTAAAACGGATCGATCACGTTCCGCAATTATCGCAAAACTAACACTGCTAATAATAATAACACAGTACTTAACAGAGTCCCAGCTACTACATACCTTCAATGGGATCCACCGGAGGGGAAGTGCCATTAGACTGTGTGTGATGTTAGACAAACAATGTCAGGCTGGTAGACTAAGTTATTGCTCAGAAGCACGGTTCCTGCTTCCAACTCAGGTATTCTACATTGCAAGCGTCGACAAGCGAGAAACAGGACTAGTCTGTGCTGTGTTAGATTACAAACGGGCTGTACAAATATGATCATACAGTAGAAGTTACTAGTACCGTGTGTACCGTGTGTACCGTGTGCGCTTTGTTAGATTACAGACAGAATACAAACTAATCAACTCCGTCCGGTTCGGTAAGGAGATTAGCGTGAGGAGTTGTAGCGTCAACAATGGAGTAGTTTAAGGTCTTTAGAAGACATGGGGGTCTGCATGGGGGGAGAAGAGCAGGCACGTCTGAGGCCTGCATGGGAGGTTTCAGAATACTGTAGTCTGGTCTTGTTCCCAGCAGCCCAGTGTGGTAGGAACGAATTTGCGCATGCGCGTGTGCCCAGCCACGTTCTGTACCACGTTCTGTACCACGTTCTGTACCACGTTCTGTACCACGTTCTGTACCACGTTCTGTACCACGTTCTGTACCATGTTCTGTACCACGTTCTGTACCACGTTCTGTACCACGTTCTGTACCACGTTCTGTACCACGTTCTGTACCACGTTCTGGCACACATCTAACCCATCAGAGGAAGCACAGACTAATCAGTCCCTGCTCCTACATCTCACATATCCCAGCCACACTCCCGCGAGTTCAAGTTGTCGCGTCAGCAGCCGAGAAAGGACGTAAAACATCAGTTCTGTGGTCGGCTACAGCTCGATTTCACCTAAAGCTCTGCTCTGGAGCAGTTCCACTAAGTGATTCCGCATGCCGCGACTTTGGCGGCAACTCGCGGGAGAAACTCTGTCAGGCAAAGTTGAAATATTCAAGTTCAAGTTGTAGTGTCAGCAACCAAGAAAGGACGTAAACCACCGGTTCTGTGGTGCATGTAGGGTACCGCTCGGGTTGCGCGGAAGCTTTGTCTGCTGGCGCGGCTCCACTAAGCGTTTCCGCACGCCGGGAGTTTGCGACAACTCGGGAGAGACGCTGTCGGGCAAAGTTGAGGCTGAGCTGAAATATTTATCGTCAGTGTTGATGTTGACCCTGAGCAGACATGTGTGGCGCAGGTTTACTGCAGGGTTCCGTCCGTGTTGTTCCCAGTGGGACCGAGAGAAAACCGAGACTCGCAGAGTTCACAACACTTCACGTTTACGAGCTAATCCTTCCTGAAAGAATTTGTAATAAATCATCTCTCCCACATGGGCTAAATGCGAATGTCCCGAATTTGAAACTGAAAGAAACAGATTATTCACGAAAGTATCCGAAATCTCCAAAAACTTTTCTAAATTAAGAAATACACAGAAACTCATATTCCTTTTAAAATCTTCCAACCCACTCATCATTGAAAGTGTGGGACTTTTTATTTTCCACTGCTTTCAGAGAAGAAATCAAACCCCGCATTAGTACCGTAGATATAGAAACTTACTGTAGAATAGCAATATAGAATGATTTTGTATTCATGTATACCTTTGTTTTACCTTACATTTGTATTTCGACATTGTTGTCAACATGCAATTAGCCTACGGGCATGAATTTGCAATAAACTATTATTAAATCAAAGACTGGAGGTGAAATATCATTACTGTAGTGCTGATAAGGGTATAGACAAAGCAGTTAAGCATAAAAATTGATGCTACCGTTAGTTCTATCGTATGCATACATGTACCTACCTACAAAGTCCCTGGACATGTACATTGCATTGTATGCATTTTATCATTCGAACTATCGTTTACAAAACAGCTAAACATACAATTATACATGTCGCGCAACATGTCTCCTTGTTTATGTCGCGCAACATGTCTCCTTGTTTATGTCGCGCAACATGTCTCCTTGTTTATGCCGCACAACATGTCTCCTTGTTTATAAAGCCCTGCTTCCACTAAATGCATCTACTATAGATCTAGTAAAGGAAGTCCGCAGTACCCAGCAGTACTAAAACATGTAGGTCAGCTGCGTGTACTTTACGAGCTGGAGTTCATCTCGGGTCAGGTTCATCTGTTCTCCGCGCGCCTGTCAGCTATATTTGACGCGCGCTCTCGGCGGGACGCCCGTACATTACCTCAGCTGGTATGGAGCAACTTTGATGTGTGTTCCTGTATGGACTGTTTTACACACATGTTTACATAACCATTACATGTACTATTCACTTAACCATTGAACATGGACATCCACAAAGAGAGTTTGCAGTTACCGTATGGCGCACATATTTACACAACCATTACATATCATATTTACACAACCGCTACACATGGACATTCACACTCACAATTTTGCAGTTGACGCACATATTTACACATCCATTTCATATCATATTTACACAACCACTACATATGGACATTCACACTCACATTTTGCATTGAGCGTTTGACGCACATATTTACACAACCATTACATATCGTATTTACACAACCACTACACATGGACATTCACACTCACATTTTGCATATTTGTTGCTAAATAAGATATATTACATAACACGAACAAAAGGAAAACGACATGAAACACTATCCGTCGCATTGACATACAGTTTGCATAAAACGTTTAAAGGTTTTCTGTTTTACTTCATTTTCTCTCTGAAAGACGATACCTGCTAGCCTCCGTTGCAGGCTCTGAAGCGGCTTTTGGGGGGCTAAATAATACACTTTCTGCAGCCATCCCGTAACCATCAGCCATCCTGTAACTATCAGCCATCCTGTAACTATCAGCGGCTGATAGTTACAGGATGGCTGATGGTTACGGGGTTGCTGCAGAAAGTGTATTATTTAGCCCCCCAAAAGCCGCTTCAGAGCCTGCAACGGAGGCTAGATACCTGCGGCCTTGATTTGATTTTAATTCCTGTATGTTGACGGAACTTTCTGTGCGTTGACTGCTGTTGAACGTGGTTGCTCTTAGGTGCTTTTATATTGTTGTACTACATGTAAAAGACCGCAGGAAGAATAGATAGCAGAAATGTCAAGCTATCCAAATAAAGTCCCATCAAGACTAAACTCTGTGTGTGTTCCCCACAGACCCAGCTAACATGACCTCTATGTGTGTTCCCCACAGACCCAGCTAACATGAACTCTATGTGTGTTGCCCACAGACCCAGCTAACATGAACTCTATGTGTGTTGCCCACAGACCCAGCTAACATGACCTCTATGTGTGTTGCCACAGACCCAGCTAACATGAACTCTATGTGTGTTGCCACAGACCCAGCTAACATGAACTCTATGTGTGTTGCCACAGACCCAGCTAACATGACCTCTATGCGTGTTGCCCACAGACCCAGCTAACATGACCTCTATGCGTGTTGCCCACAGACCCAGCTAACATGAACTCTATGTGTGTTGCCCACAGACCTAGCTAACATGACCTCTATGCGTGTTGCCCACAGACCCAGCTAACATGACCTCTATGCGTGTTGCCCACAGACCCAGCTAACATGAACTCTATGCGTGTTGCCCACAGACCCGGCTAACATGACCTCTATGCGTGTTGCCCACAGACCCAGCTAACATGACCTCTATGCGTGTTGCCCACAGACCCAGCTAACATGAACTCTATGCGTGTTGCCCACAGACCCAGCTAACATGAACTCTATGTGTGTTGCCCACAGACCCGGCTAACATGACCTCTATGTGTGTTGCCCACAGACCCAGCTAACATGACCTCTATGTGTGTTGCCCACAGACCCGGCTAACATGACCTCTATGTGTGTTGCCACAGACCCAGCTAACATGACCTCTATGTGTGTTGCCCACAGACCCAGCTAACATGACCTCTATGTGTGTTGCCCACAGACCCAGCTAACATGACCTCTATGTGTGTTGCCCACAGACCCAGCTAACATGAACTCTATGTGTGTTGCCCGCAGACCCAGCTAACATGACCTCTATGCGTGTTGCCCATGGCCACAGACCCGGCTAACATGAACTCTATGCGTGTTGCCCACAGACCCAGCTAACATGAACTCTATGCGTGTTGCCCACAGACCCAGCTAACATGAACTCTATGCGTGTTGCCCACAGACCCAGCTAACATGACCTCTATGTGTGTTGCCCACAGACCCAGCTAACATGAACTCTATGCGTGTTGCCCACAGACCCAGCTAACATGAACTCTATGCGTGTTGCCCACAGACCCGGCTAACATGAACTCTATGCGTGTTGCCCACAGACCCAGCTAACATGAACTCTATGTGTGTTGCCCACAGACCCAGCTAACATGACCTCTATGTGTGTTGCCCACAGACCCAGCTAACATGACCTCTATGTGTGTTGCCCACAGACCCAGCTAACATGACCTCTATGCGTGTTGCCCACAGACCCAGCTAACATGAACTCTATGTGTGTTCCCCACAGACCCAGCTAACATCGCCGGCTACCATCCGGGGAAAGTCGACAAGTTCGCTCTCCGGGCGACAAGAAAGGTCAAGAAGGGAGAGCAGTATCCGGAGGAGGTCAGGTGAGAGTCCTACATGCCTGAGACCACACGTATTGCAGTAGGAGGTTCACTTTTATCTTATGAAATATGACGGAAGTTTAATGCAAGATTTATGAACTTTGGGACAGGCGTTTTGTTCAGGGGCGCAGGTGGGAGGAACCTATCGTTTGGCGATCCGGTTAGCAGACATGGCGCTGTAATGGGCCTCGGGCACAAAGTATTGACTGGTGGTCTGCTCACATACTCTGATGAGACACAACGGCTTTGCTTTATCCAGTAGTTAAAGAATAGATAAATAATGAAAATACAACAATGTCAAGCTGGGTGGTGCGCTTATTCAGTAGACAGAGATGAGAGGAAAAAGCGTCCGTGATTCTGAGCGATTGTCAACGAGTTACTCGCAGATACGCTGCTGCATTCCGAAACGTGTGCAAGATGGAATCAGATTCTCAAATACGTGTATACGATATTAATTCGCTGCCTTCTGAAGGATTATCCCTTGAGCCACCCACAGACACGCTGCTTAGCCATGCAGAGGATTTCAGAATAATCCACCTTTATTGCAAGTAGGTTTGTGGGTTAGAGACGTCATGTACCCGGTATGAAGTTATGACCACCAAATCAAACATCAGAGACCCTCTATGTCACCCGATATGGGCTAGGCTGGATGATTGACAGGTCGGGTTGGGTGATTGACAGGTTCTCGGCCATGAGCGTGCGTCAGGCACGCGGGGTCACGTGGGGTCAGGTGGCATGACGCTAAAAATGACAGCCATGTTCAAAAGTAGATCACCAAATTGCACACGAATTCCGGCGATTTAGAAATTTGCCCCAAATATAGTTTTTGAACAAACGTAGCTCGAACAACGGGAAGCCATGGTTTGTAAGACCTGCCCATCAAATAATATATCTGATATCAAGCATATCTTCTTTCCACACATTCGCTGAGTAACACCCAGCCTGACAGGAAGCTGACCCAGGGTTAGATATATGGTCCCGACTGTGCGCGGATATAGTTGTTGGACAAGATCGGCTCATGACAGCTGATACAGTTGATTTATAAGACGCGTGGATCAAACAATAGACAACGTTATGATTGAATATCAAGCATATCTTGTATCCTCATATTCGCTGAGTAACTCCCGACGTGAAAGGAACTTTGGCAAATAGTCGTTGCTCGCGCGCAGCTCTAACAGCGGGGAGTATGTAGTTTATTTGCCAATACGTCTACCATATAATACTGATGGAAGAGGATGCCAAGCACGAATTGATGACGTACATTCTGTGCAGAACCGACCGAGTCGATTCAGGACGGTTCCAAAACCACGATGGGGGGGGGGGGGCTGGCACGCTACGTGATGTGTCTGGTAATCAGTCTGGTCACCTTGGGCGACGTTCCATTTCCCCATTCCGGGGTTCACTGACATCGACTTTGACATTGAAAAATGAATAGCGCAGAGCTCCTGCCGCAATGTCGATAGGGACGGGCCGGTGTTGGTCGGGGGGAGGGGCAGGAAAACGGCATGTGGGCTTTCGCTTTTCTCTGAACCGTTTTGTACAAATCGCTTCATAACCAGCGTTTATGTATATCTGTTGTAATATCCTAAGGTCTGTCTTATCCATGCATGCATTGCCCAACTCAGGCAACTGTCCTGGGCGCTATATCAGCTGAGAGCGCGGTGTACACTGCGTACCCGCTAAGAACGTCCACGGACCGTCCCCTGGATGATGCAATACCCATGATGCAATACCCAAACCCCATACCGTGTCGGTATTCTCACGCCAGTTTTGCCAGACGCCCTGGGAACACAATGGAATCGTCCCCCAATTATTATGCAATAAGTTAATTTGTCGTTAACAGTTCTCCAGAATTCACCGTTAAGTGCCGTCAGCCCTTTCAAATTAACCGTTAAGTGTTCCCCAGATTTCCCCATGCAGACCCTCTTGTATGGCTGAACTTGAAGAATTAGTCTAGAGAGATGCCCAACGGCCTCTTGCGATTCAATACCAAACTGCAACGTACAAAGCCGCCAGTGTTTTGCCCCAAGCGCACGAAACAGGCAACAGGAAGGTGATTGTATCCATCCTGTCGAAGGGAAACATCAATATTTATTGTAACAATACTGCATTATTACCTTTGCCAAGAAGGTTATGATTTCTGTAGCATTTGGATGTTTCTATTTTTGTGGTTTAGCAGCAAAACTCAAGAAGCTATGGATGAATTTTCATGAAACTTGCTATGTAGTTAGGTCTTGTCTTTTCAAAGAAATGATTAGATTCTTGGCCCCCTGGCGGCTTTCCTTGTTGAGATTTTCGCTAACTTTTCCCGCCTTCTGTTTACCGCTGCAGTTACGACACGATGACGGCGGCACGTGACAAGTTGAGAGTGATGGTGGTGACGGGACTGACGGTCGCTGCGGTGCTTGGGTCGGTCTGGTTCATTAAGGTAAACAAACAAACAAGTAAACAAGACAGGAAACAAACACTAACACATTGCCGATTTATACGCATGCGTTGTTTTGTATCAGTGGGGTTCAAGCGCCAATCTATACTGAGCAGTCTAACTGGTCCGGATCTTTTTGCATTTTGGTTAGTGCGTTGGGTTCGTGAGCAGGCGGCCCGGGTTCGGAGGCAGGAGACGCCCTACTCACCTACTACTTAGTCGTTCCCATGCCGGGAATCGAACCCGGGAAAATGTGGGTGAAAGCCACAAACCCTACGCACTAATTACAAGGCTAAAAGGTCAGACTAATCAATAATGGCGCTTGAACCCCACTGTTACAGTTCTATCAGGTGTGTGGGGAACGAGAAGGGGAAGACAACAGCAAATTTTTCACAAATATTAAAACAATGTGAAACCTCAAATCGCACTGAAGCTCTCTTCCCCTTCTAATGTCTCCCCGCACTGTCCCCGTTAGGAGATCTTCTGGTACCCATGTCCCTGTGTCTATGCAGAAAGGAAAGGCGGAGCGGGATCACGGGGACACACTTAGCAAGCGCAACCTGGCGCGCAAGGAGCAGTGGGACGCAGAGAAGAAGGCCGCGGACGCCGAGACGCCGGCGGCCGGCAAATAGAGTCTTCTGCTTCCGGCAAACTATAGAGTACACACGGGGTGGTGGCGAGAGCTGGAGGTATCGCGAGAGTCGCCGAGACTTGGGGAACACTGAAAAGGAGGCTCGATGTGGCTATGGTGGTTTCACCTCTTACTCTCGGACCTCTGGCGGATTTTTAGAGGGCATTTTTTGGCAGAATCGACTAAAAATTGAAATGCTCAAAATTTAATGCTGGAGGTCATAGGTAAAAGTTAACATCACCATGGCTACAAGGTCAGGTTATATTTGGTTGGTTGATTTCGGTTGGTATTTTCAAGGATAAAATCCTTGGCGTGTGGGTGACAGCGGAGATGGAGACCTTGTAGTTACTGTTAGTACTATTCACACATACGTAGTTCCATCCCGTAGTGAGTGTTCGTGTAGTGTAGATATACAGAGAGAGATGTAGGAAAAACAGGTGCATCGCTCAACATTACGATATTCCGAACACATTTTAGCCTTTTACAGTTGTCGTAACACAATGCAGAACTAGCAAAACCAGCAAAAAGTTGAACGTCCAATGTACAGAGCTATATATAGAATTCCCACGTCATCAACACAATGCAGAACTAGCAAACTAACGAAACGTTGAACGTCAAATGTACACATAGAGTTCCCACGTCATCAACCACATGTATACAGAGAATTCTGACGTCAGCAACCCAATGTACACTTGGAATTCCCACGATAGCAGCCATTGTACAGTGGAGTTATTGGTGTCTGAAACACCCGGATGTTTGATACTGCAGAGGATGTAGATGTCTGGTGTTTGTGCCGGTGATTCAGTTCTTAGTCGTTGAATTCAATTTCAACTTTATTGTAAAACAAACCAGCAGACGTACAGTGCAAAACATTTACACCTGATGTGTGTCAATTTTTACAGAAACTATTTCTGTCTATAGGAATACTTTACATCGTAGTCGTCAGGACATCATATGTTACCCGTTGTCATCGTGGCATCATGTTATTTGTAACTGTGGCCCATGGACATCGTGTATTAAATGTAACTGTGGCATATAGGTAGTCATATGTTACACGTAACTGTGGCCTATATGGTGTCAACATGTATATACCATATGCTGCTGACCGTCTATGCTGAGCCTGTTGTGACGTACGAAGCGGAGTGCCTTTTGTGGGAGTCGAGGGGTAGAGATGATATCAGTTTGCTGGGAACAGAGGTGGACAGGGTATACTGTTAGGTGATAGATTTATGTCAAGTTTCGGTACGAAATGAAATGTGATTATTTTCATGTGTCCGTCAATGTTTTAAGGCTGTGGCTAAGATAGCCTATTGATATTTCCTTTTGCCAAATACATTTGCAAGGAATAAAATTATTTTGCACTCAACTTTCATGTATCCTGTCCCTTTCCTCCCGTTTGTTTTAAGGAATTATGTTCAAACTACGATTATGTATTTCGGACTGGACTAGAGGAATGTTAGATAACAACATTTAGTAATACGTATTTATAAGTTACAAATATACAATAAGCTGGTAAAACGTCGCTTCTATGATACATGTCGGAGGTCGTCTGAAAAGGGACAATGGGCCAAAATGGCCAGGGGGTGGTCACCGGTAACAGCGTGCATGTGTGCGAGTGGGTTTGTGTGGGTTTGTGTGTGTTTGTGTGTGTGTGTGTGTGTAAGGTGTGTGTGTTGTGTGCGTGCGTGCGTGCATATGTGTATGTGTGCGTGTGTAAGTTTGCGTATGTGCGTGTGCGTGCATTTATGGGTGCCTTCGGGTAGTGCAAATGCATCAATCTGCAATAAACTTTCCAAAACTTTCATTGAACCATGTTGTGAGACCTTTAACTTTTTGAGTCTTCGTCCTTTGGAAAGTGTTTCCTGCAGTCATTTGTCACATCGCGTGGTTCAGGGGAGGATAACACTGCCCCAGAACCCGCAGACCGAGAGTTCGAATCCCGTCTGTTATGGCTCAAACGGCTTGCACACTACTGGAAAGGGTTACATACATTCGCAGGAGACTTGGTCCCCTGTTCCAGGAGAATCAAGCCTCCAGCGCAGCATATATATGGGAAAAGATCCCAACACACTTGGGTTGAATAAAAGAATAATTGGCCATCTCTAGTGTGAGTGGATCTAATCATACAGTCCGGTCTAAGCAGCTAATATCAATACAAAACTGAGGAAGTTTATTGGTTAAACAACTTGGACTCTTTGTCGATTCATATCAGGAGGGTGGAAGTAAATTAAACTAGATTCCAGGCACCATTTTTTTCACATGTTACCTTTTTTTCATACTTTTCATGAATGCATTCATTGTTATTGTAGTCAGCCTTTCTGTACAAAATTTTCAATAGATTTCTCATCAGCTTTGCATTTGGAGTGAAAAAAAAACTACGGCAAACCAAAAACGAACACTTATTTTGTTGACCATAATACAGAGTTTCTACTGATTGCAGCCAGTAATGAAAGTAAACATCGAATTTTCCAACTACTTGATACTTCAGCCATTAATGGTGTACATAGATAGTCCTTATCAGGCTCCTTAGGCTGCAGTAACAAGGGTAGGAATAGGCTAGATAAATCAAAAGATGTTAATAGAGTTGCAACATGAGCTCCTATGGAGAGCTAACTCTATGATCTTCTGGCATATTATCCAATATTTGGCCAAATTTAATCGTTCTTCCATCAAGCTATGGATTCTGGTAGCGACAAGTAAGTAGAGACTTAACTGGCCTTCCTGGATTCCATATTATATACATATATTTAAAAAAATCAAAAGGTAATCTTATTACTACAGCATTCACGTTCTGAAATTACATATTAGTACAACAACGATACAAGGAGAGAAAAACACTGCTCTTTCCTCTGTCTATACAAGCCTAACTCAGTTCGAGCAATCCCGCAGAGCTCAGAGTATGTCACTCAAACAATAAATCAGTGTGGCTTTATGCTACGGTCCCATTTCCAATCCGGGGCCCGGCCGGGCAGCTACGGTCCCATTTCCAATCCGGGGCCCGGCCGGGCAGCTACGGTCCCATTCCCAATCCGGGGCCCGGCCGGGCAGCTACGGTCCCATTCCCAATCCGGGGCCCGGCCGGGCAGCTACGGTCCCATTCCCAATCCGGGGCCCGGCCGGGCAGATTGTGGGAAGGAAAAAATGATATAAAAGACAACTAAAGGCACAAAACGTAAACAAATTACTCTCAACCATATATTGTACATTTTCCTAATTTGCATTTTTCATTTTTGGTTCTCGCAAACAGCCCGACCGGGCCCCGGATTGGAAATGGAACACCACTAGCCTTCCTGGATTCCTTATAAATAGAAATACAAAGCATCAGAATGAAGATAACAATATAAACAATATTAACAATAATATTGAAAAATGACAATTATATGTAGTTTCAGCACTAAGGCACACAAGTTCTGAAGTCATATTTAGAACAATAACACTACAAACATGAAGAAAATTTCTACTGTTACTTCTGTCTCTAAAATTGATTCATTTTTCCTTAGTGTGTGGGGACTGGACCTAAGGCTGTTCAGTCTGCGCTAGCGTTGTTCTTAAACGCTTTTAGATTCATACTGTGGCCTATACAGTCGTTACATCTAGAGGCAGCCTGTTTTGATGACCTTTGTTATGAGTCTGTCGTCTAAAATGAAAATCTAGAATCCTTAAGAAATCTGTGGCTATGATCGAAGGAGACAAGCAGACCACATCTCGCACTTCTGTGTGAGTGTGAAGATGGACTTCTTAAAATTTTCGTCCAAGCAAAAACTTGCAATGGTCTTTATATCATATCCATCTACGACTGTATGACCTCACATTATACTGTACTGTACCGTAATGTTAGTACTGACTTACTACCGCAATCATCTTCATTAAATCTACTGTGTATCCACAAAATATGCAAACAAATCATTACGAGTAGAGTGCCAAAAAAGTGTGCCTGTCATGAAAGAAAGTAGGAAACGGCAGCCACATTGTGATCAATATTACATATAAAAGATCATAGTAAAAACAGAATAACACAATACCACTGTAAAACCCTTATTTTCTAGTGCGTATTCGAGCCCTTTGAAAGGACATATAGTCTTGGGTACTGCCAGGATATGGTAGGCACAATTAATGTTCAACAAAAAAAAACGAAATCTCCTACAGTTTCGTGGATTTTGTGAAAATGCCATGTAAAGCCATGGCCCTGATTTCAGACTTTTGAAATGACTTAACTCTAAACATTGCCTTTCAGAGTTTTGGGTTCCACCATTATGTAGCCATTATCGTCAGTGGGTAAATGTGCGGCCTCTGATGGAGGTTGGTAATAGTGCAGGTCGTAATGGACAGCTACTGGCTGCTCGCAATGACTGTTTGCAGGCATCTCATACAGGACTTCCTCTGGCCTCTCGTACATGGCACCATCTGGCTCCACATACACACAATCATCGTCATCATGGCGGGGAGGGGCAGCTTCAGGAAGTGATTTTCTGGGTGGGGCAATGAACTTCTTTTTAGGTTTCCCTGAAGCTGTACCTTTAGGCTTGGTGGGGTCTGGCGGTGTGTCTGCACCTACATAGTAATGAGCCTGAGGGACAGCTGGCCCGTTAATGTGTGGTGGGTGTTTGTTATTCACAAATTGAGTGGAAGCCAGAGACTGGCCCTGCCCCGTCTGATCATGACTACCACTATTTTCATTAGATGCCATGTTGCTTAAACCAATAACATTCAGGCCTGCAGGAGGATTATTGGTCCTAACCTTACGCCAGATTGTTAGAATGATGCTGACAATAAGGACTGTGCCAGCTATTGAACCACAGACAGATCCAATGAAAACAGGCAACGTTAGGTGGAACTTGGACGTCGATTCATGGGAACTGCTGCTTTCTGGTTTGTGTGAAGTTGGTGCAAGGGGCGATGTGTTGCCTGGAGGGCTGACTGATGAGTCACATATCAGTTCTTCAGGATTAACATCTTCAAGCATCATTCCCTGGAATTTGGCGGGTTGGGCACAGATTATCTGGCTTTTGAATGAAGGGAATTCAGTCGTACTAAGCCTGATGGGAACCATCCTACAGTCACACTGCCAGGGGTTCCTGCCAAGTCTTATGGTACTAAGTTTAGATGGCAGCAAACCATAAGCTGAAGGGGAAATGGCAGACATCTGGTTTGACTGAAGGTCAAACGTTTGGAGCTGGGTTATGTTCGCAAATGCACCTGCCTGAATCTGTGACATCTGATTGTAGGACAGGTACAACAGTAGTAATTGGGGTAAATTTGCAAATGTACCTGCCTGAATCTTCGTTATATGGTTATTGGATAGGTACAACTTTTGAAGCTGGGTAAGATTTGCAAATGCTCCCACCTTAATCTCTGTTATCTGATTGTAGGACAGGTACAACAATTGTAATTCGGGTAGATTTGCAAATGTACCTGCCTGAATCTTCGCTATCTGGTTATTGGACAGCCACAACTCTTGTAGCCAGCGTAGATTTGCAAATGCACCTGACTGCATCTCCGTTATCTGATTATTGGACAGATACAACCCTTGAATCTGGGGTAGATTTGCAAATGTACCTGCTGGAATCTTTCTTATCTGGTTGTAGTACAGATACAACTCTTTTAGCTGGGGTAGATTTACAAATTTACCCGCCTGAATCTCCGTTATCTGGTTGTACTGCAGGTACAACGTTTGTAGCTGGGAGAGATCTACAATTGCACCAGGCTGAATACTGGTTATTTTGTTAGATCTTAGATCTAGCAGGACGGTGGATGACGGGAGGTTCGGAGGGATGCTGGTGAGGTTCAGGTTTGGGCAGTCGCAGCGTGATGACGGTGCGCAGCTGCAGTCAGCTTCCGGCATGCTGGGCTCCTTCAGGATGATGAGAAGGAAAATCAGCAGGTGTCGCAGCTTTCTTCCCATTCTGTCTGGTCACCTGAACAAAACAATTAGGAGGCTGCCATTCTGTAGTATATGAAAAATAGAAATGTGAACATTTCTTTAAAATTCGTAAGAATGATTCTTCGCCTCCCAGTGTTGTTGTGTTTGTAGAGGACATTTGTTTCAGTGTACGCACTTTTGTAAGATCTTGTATGACAGATCTTTTGTTGAATACAATGTGATTTTTGGAAAGACAAAAACCAAATCACATACTTAATTTCATTGCAATCCATCTCCAGTTTATTGAGCGAAGCTACTAAAGCACAAACTACGTCATACCGCCGCAAATGTTACCGAAAATACAAGCTCCTTGGTGATGGTAATAAATGGAATGATAATGAACGTTTTACAACCGATTTATGGAAATCATTATCATACATTTAAAATGGCAAAAGGTACTATGTAGCAATAAAAAAGAATCATTATCAATTTATACTTATACAACTTACAGCAAAAACTAAAATGTAAACAAATTACATAAATAAGAGTAGTCTTACACTATCATTAGAGAGCTAGCATAAAAAAGAAAGTGATTTCGCCAAAACCTACCCCGAACAAAATGAACCCTTAATAACAAAACAGAAAGCAAAAATAACATTTATTTCCATGTAAGAGCGCGGCTGTTGTTCCTGTAGAGTACGTGATTCATCAGATTCAGCAGCTGTTCTGTAATAATGTGTTGCAAACAGGCTTTAGTTTTACTGCTTTGATTGTATTAATTGTCTGAAGCTGGCTTTTTTAATATTAACACGAATGTTGTTTACTCTTTTTGCTTCTCACTGATGTTTCCATGACGCCGTTTGGACCCCCCATATAAGGAGATGTTAGGCCACATCAATGTAACTTCTTGGTTCTCAGATTTTGCAGGATGATAACGTAGTGGGCGGGGATGAGGGGGGATAGAAGTAAATGAGAAACAAAAATTCTGTGAGAGACCGGGCGAATTCCACAAGGACCACAAAGTTAACATACTGGGTTGTTTAACATTTTTTGTTTAATGTGTCGAGCCCAGATAAGACTAATAAAACGTTCATGTTCTTGATTCTTATACTCAATCGTAACCACGTACAAGACCCAAATGCCACTTCAAATTCACCGGCTACATAGTAAGCACAAGGGCAGCATGATACCGAATTCAGAACTACCATTATTCAGACAAGTTTCACTCACTGAGCTAATTGACTTTTCACAGGGTGATTCGATTTCAGACAATTCTTACGTCTATTTTTATCCCGACTTACCTTTCAAATCGGCCAGGATATCTTCAGATGGCACTTTCCCTCTGACAAGGCGAGGAGGTTTTGCAGGACTGTCCTGCCTTCGTGCTGCGGGTGTGCTTCTCAGGTCCGAGCTGCACGGCTCGTACCACTTGAGTCGGACAAACAAGGTTTGATTAGTCTCCCTTACATGGCAGGGTTGATTGTCTGAAGCTGACGTCACGATGGTGCTCAAATGAACGTTACAAAGGCGCCACCTGTCGAGAAATCGAACATCTGCAGAGCGTCTCTTGGTTGTTATGACACGGCTCGTACCACCGGAGTCGGACAAACAAGGTTTGATAAGTCTCGCTTTATGGGCGTGCTGATTGTCTGAAGCTGACGTCACGAGCGGCACGTAGGTTCTAAAATGAACGTTACAAAGGCGCCATCTGTCGAGAAATCGACCAACTGCAGAGCGTCTCAACCTCACGTTTTATTGGCGAAACAGTACAAAACTGGAAAAAAGCGAAACCCAAACTTGTTATTTAAGAGCACTTTATTCTCTTAGACAGATTCTAGATCCAGGATCATACAAACATGCACAAACACATGCACACACACACTTACACAGTGACGCTTAACAAATACAAGCAGGCATATCCACACAGACACACATGTACACACACACACGCACACACGCACACACACACACACACACACACACAAACTCATACATAGATATCTTTTCATAGTGTACCTATGCTGCAGTACACATGTGCTCCGCTGGGAGGTGTTTAGCTCTATTGATAGATGTCCCTGTTGTGTTCTGGCAATAAGAACACATTGCTGACTGGTAGATAGCGGGTGGCGTTCTCCTTGTAACTGTTACATATCCCCAAGTGTCCTCGAAGAGCACTTCAACTCATGAAGGACCCTTCAGCCTCTGCGGATGGAAAACTCCTCGGTTTAACAGCCTTGAGTAATCCCGGATGTGGTTTCCACAAGTACGTTTTAATGTCGACTATTCGGATTGTCGCCGCCCCGGCAATATGAAAAATATACGCTGTTTGCCGTCACATATTCACATTTCTTATGTGTAAAAATGTATATAAAACTCTAAAGTAGTCTAGACAAGACATTTTGCTAGTGTCCTGATATGTAAGATACACCGATAAATTACAGTATGTTAAAAAGGATTTAGGAGAAATGCATGGAATCTATAACTTCTTTTTCTAGTGAATCGGGTGAGCGGAACGTACTGTTTGTATTTTTTTTTCTTGTACCTTCCAGTCTGAATTCCACAAAATCAAGCATGTTGTAAGGCCGCACAGGAAAGTCCGGATTTTTGGCCCTTATAGACTAACTAGACACACGCCTTTGTTATGTTCTTATATGTATGTGAATGTATATGTGTATGTGTATGTGCATGTGCATGTGCATGTGCATGTGCATGTGCATGTGCATGTGCATGTGCATGTGCATGTGCATGTGCATGTGCATGTGCATGTGCATGTGCATGTGCATGTGTATGTGCATGTGTACAAAAATGACCCCCTTTTTTTACTACAAACGTTGTTATGACAGGAATGGCATAACTGTTTTCTTGCCTCTAGCCTCTCGGGATGGCGACCCTCTTACGCGTGTGAAGGGCTCTTGTGACATCGGTGTCAATGGTGCTTCATAATTCCTGCCTGTATCAGATGATATAGCCTTTACTTGTTCATAATTCTGGAAACATTGGACTGAATACCTTCGCAAAACATTCCCGAGTTTTATTCATGTATTGATATGTCAAAAAATACAGTGAGAAGAAGACCCACGAGCGGTGATCTAATACTAAGCGATGTTAAATTGACGTGGATTTTGTACAATAGTTCAGCGTATTCTAAATTGTAATACCTAACTTATAACCGACATAAATGTATATACGTATCAAACATTACTTCATGACGTAAGAACAGTGGGAATTGATAAAACCCTGTTATTGCCACTTTATTGATCGCGACGAATCAATTCCACTTGTTGAGAATAAAAAGGGCTTCATCTAACAGCGTACCGGATGGGAAAATTTCAAATATCGATCGAGACCGCTCAGTGGAAATGGCGTAGCTGCAAACCTGGTACTGACAGTAAATATGAGAGCTGCCATTATCTGTGTTCTCCTGTACGTGTGGACGGCTGGGGTGCAGCCGGCCGCAGCGCAACACGGCGGGCTCTACAGCCGCGACCAGGGCGCGCGGGAGGTGTACGAGCGGGCCCGGGACCTGGGGGCCCGGGGAGAGCTCGGGGAGGCCGTCCGCCGCTCCTCCAGGGCGAGACGATCCGCCTCAGACGACGACATCGCCGTCCTGCTCCGCGCGCACAACGCCGCCCGCGCCGCCGCCACGCCGACAGCCGCCAACATGAAGAACATGGTCTGTAGAAATGCCGCTTTGGGCTAGCCTCTACCGGGTTCTATAGGTTAGGAATAGTACGGACTAGCCTCTACCGGGTTCTATAGGTTAGAAATAGTACGGACTAGCCTCTACCGGGTTCTATAGGTTAGGAATAGTGCGGACTAGCCTCTACCAGGTTCCTTAGGTTAGGAATAGTACGGACTAGCCTCTACCGGGTTCTATAGGTTAGGAATAGTACGGACTAGCCTCTACCGGGTTCTATAGGTTAGGAATAGTACGGACTAGCCTCTACCGGGTTCTATAGATTAGGGATAGTACGGACTGGCCTCTACCAGGTTCTATAGGTTAGGAATAGTACGGACTAGCCTCTACCGGGTTCTATAGATTAGGGATAGTACGGACTGGCCTCTACCAGGTTCTATAGGTTAGGAATAGTACGGACTAGCCTCTACCGGGTTCTATAGGTCAGAAATAGTACGGATTGGCCAGATAAACAGAGATGCCGTCTTGGACTAGCCTGTACCAGGTTTTATAGGTTAGGAATAGTACGGATTGGCCAGATAAACAGAGTAGAAATGCCGCTTTGGGCTAGCCTCTACCGGGTTCTATAGGTTAGGAATAGTACGGACTATCCTCTACCAGGTTCTATAGGTCAGAAATAGTACGGACTAGCCTCTACCGGGTTCTATAGGTTAGGAATAGTACGGACTAGCCTCTACCGGGTTCTATAGGTTAGGAATAGTACGGATTGGCCAGATAAACAGGTATGAAATGCCTGAGGACTTAGCCGGCCAAAATTACAGTTTGCAATGGATGTTTTTCCGAATATCTGCTCCGGCATGTTGTATCCGTCTATTTTGCCAATTTCCACTTTTTTGCCAGCAACTAAGCCTGTTACTTGGATACTTGCATGCTTTATTCCATTAGCTATCACCTGGTAGAGGATAGTTTGGGATATAGATATTTCAACTAGACTCCACACTGCCGACTAAAGGCTCATTCAGTTTAACATTGTTTAAGTTTCTCCTTTCTGCTCCCAAAATGTAGGTTTTCGTCATTGTATGTTTATCTGTTTATTTTGAAGATGAAAACTCCCAGAAAAATCAAAATCTATCATCTACATATGTCTCCTCATTTTCTTTGCTCCTCAGAAAGCTTTGAAACATTTACATACGAAAGATGACAAACAAATGTCCAACTAAAAACAAACATGGAACCTTGAAAAACAAGGGCACTCCGAAATTTTTCAGGCCGAACCGTCACCCATTTATTATTCCCGACTGATAAGATTTGTGCTCTTCTTTGTTGTTTTTCATACTCGTTAGAATATTCTAGATTTTTCCCTGTCCGTCTCTGGGATGACAGGCTACTTACTGTCGACTAAAACCACTCTAAAAATTAACGAATTTTTGTATACATGTAGCACTTCAGATAGGTTTGAAACATTTCAAGACAAAAGTCCCTTTTCCGCAGTTGTTGTTTTCCTCAATGGTTAAAATCTAGTTCCTTTCTAGTTCTGAGATGAAAGAAAATTTACTGAATGTGTCTAAACATCATCTCAAACCCATATCATCTACATTATTTTAGCTTTTTAGAGGCATTTGGAACAGTTCAGACAACAACAAAAAATTCTGTTTTCCATTTTCTGACTGACTCAATCGTTTGTTCCTTTTCAGTTTTTGGATGAGCCAGTAAATTTTGAGTTCTCAATTTCCTTAATGGTTCAAATCGTTGGTCCCTTCTAGTTCTGGGATGACAGACTTGCCTTCAAAGCCCAGAGCTACTCGGCGAAGTGCCGGTACCGACCGAACCCGGACGCTTCGGTGGGCGGGGAAGGGTTCGACACGGCCGGGGAGAATCTGTTCGCCTCCCCTGACAGCGCCGACCTGGCGGCCGTGGTGGCGAGCTGGCAGGCGGACGGCAGCCGGTACGACTTCGCCTCCAACACCTGCCAGGAGGGAGCCGACTGTAGCAGCTACACACAGGTGAGGGTTCAGGTACTAGGTATGACACCTGCAGCAGGTACACGCAGGTAAGGGTTCAGGCATGACACCTGCAGCAGATACAGATAGGTAAGGGTGCAGGTGCACACACATAAGGGTTCAGGTACACGCAGGTAACGTTTTACATACATGTATAGCACCTGTAGCCTGCGCACATGCCTTTGTGTCATACTATCTGGGCCGGGATCACGTTCTATACGGGTATTCTGGACCGCTGTATACTTTACCGTATTGCCCGGACTTCAGAGTTGTTCTGCCCGGGCATATATGGAATGATTCGAACGCGGTTCACGTGCACCGGTTGGCTCACCTAACGCCACTCGTCCCTATGCCCCATGATCATTTTTCTTTAATGAAATATGTGAATATTCATCATGCCGATATGATATGGGACTACTAGATAGGTAAGTTTGTTCACATCTCGGGAAATGTTGACAGCCCGGCTCTGTTGGTTTGTGTTCTGCTCAGCTGATGTGGGCGACGTCGTACAAGGTCGGCTGCGGCTGGACGGTGTGCCCGCGTCTCGACAACTTCGACGGAAGTGACGTATTCTTCCTGGTGTGCAACTATGGACCCGAGTAAGTACGGGAGCGTTCTGACAGTTCTGTGTGTAACTATGGACCTGAGTAAGTACGGGAGCGTTCTGAAAGTTCTGTGTGCAACTATGAACCCGACTAAGTACGGGATCGTTCTGAAGGTTCTGTGTGTAATTATGGACCCGAGTAAGTATGGGAGCGTTCTGAAGGTTCTGTGTGTAACTATGGACCCGAGTAAGTACGGGAGCGTTCTGAAAGTTCTGTGTGCAACTATGGACCCGAGTAAGTACGGGAGCGCTCTGAAAGTTCTGTGTGCAACTATGGACCCGAGTAAGTACGGGAGCGTTCTGAAAGTTCTGTGTGCAACTATGGACCCGAGTAAGTACGGGAGCGTTCTGAAGGTTCTGTGTGTAACTATGGACCCGAGTAAGTACGGGAGCGTTCTGAAAGTTCTGTGTGCAACTATGGACCCGAGTAAGTACGGGAGCGTTCTGAAAGTTCTGTGTGCAACTATGGACCCGAGTAAGTACGGGAGCGTTCTGAAAGTTCTGTGTGCAACTATGGACCCGAGTAAGTACGGGAGCGTTCTGAAAGTTCTGTGTGTAACTATGGACCCGAGTAAGTACGGGAGCGTTCTGAAAGTTCTGTGTGTAACTATGGACCCGAGTGAGTACGGGAGCGTTCTGAAAGTTCTGTGTGCAACTATGAACCCGGCTAAGTACGGGATCGTTCTGAAGGTTCTGTGTGTAATTATGGACCCGAGTAAGTACGGGAGCGTTAATTCTGAAGGTTCTCTGTTTTAACTATGAACCCGAGTAAGTACGGGAGCGTTCTGAAGGTTCTGTGTGCAACTATGAACCCGACTAAGTACGGGATCGTTCTGAAGGTTCTGTGTGTAATTATGGACCCGAGTAAGTACGGGAGCGTTCTGAAAGTTCTGTGTGTAACTATGGACCAGAGTAAGTACGGGAGCGTTCTGAAGGTTCTGTGTGTAACTATGGACCAGAGTAAGTACGGGAGCGTTCTGAAGGTTCCGTGTGTAACTATGGACCCGAGTAAGTACGGGAGCGTTCTGAAAGTTCTGTACAAAGCTCATGTAAGAACGCTAGGGGCTGTTACTTGGTGACAAAAGCTACAAAACTGACTCTGGCGACCAGTTTGGGGCATAAAACATAATTCTATTCCGTTATAACGGTGCACTGCTATATTTTTACATTTATGCCATGACATTTGATAACTCTGACACATTCTGATAATTTTGGAATGTGAAGAGAGCAGTTCTCTCATGTTGTTTTTGCCCTGCTGGTATTTGGAAGTTTGTCTAGTGGCGGTACACGAGAGAATACCACTGGGGTGGGTCTTCTAATTTACAAAATGAACCTCAGATCGCAATATCAGGACCCGGTGCGAAGACTGTATGTGCTTTATCATGACGTTCTGTGTTCTGCCAGATCTTTCCTTAGTTACTGACGAAACGTATTGGATGCTGTAGGAAACGTCTGTTTCAAAATGTATCCAGTTGCTTGAGTAACTATTTTAGCGTATCTTATTTCCTGGATGTCTAACCTTCATCAACGCCGTTCTATGTTGTTTACCAGTATCTTTCTGACCGATTTCAGAGGAAACGCCGCCGGGGCCCGGCCGTACGTCAGCGGGGCGGCGTGCTCCCGGTGTTCCTTCGGGAACGTCTGTACCGAGGACGGACTGTGCAGTAAGCTGTTTCCACCTTCTATACCATTAAGGAAAGGTTTTTAGAATGTGCCGTTACTATAGCGCTTGCAAATGGACAAATACATTTTGTATGCGTGTTCGCAAGGCTAGTATTTGGGTCGACATCAGCAAAAACTTGTCATCGACACAGATATATAGGGGTAGACTAAGTGTTAAAATGTACACTACGATATTGAATACAACACGGTGTATTCCGTATCGCCTGAGGTACTACCCCGACCGCGGGTCGGATCGCCCGACGAGGTTCTGATGGGAAATACACCGTCATCCCCCTCATTAAAACGAAACACATTTCAATGCGACATGCACCAGAAATTGAGAGAATTTGGTGTCCTCGAAAAAACATTTTTCACGACATCGTTTTTTACATCCGAAGCCGGTATTCAATTTCCCAACAGCGGCGCAATGTTTGCACGCGAAGTGAGTTCGAATCATTCGATGGATGCCCCTAAAATACAACTTGGAATCCAGGGCAATACGGTAAAATATAGGCCAGTCCGGAACACCCGTATCGAACGTTATCCCGGCCCTGGGATGACATAATGTATGCACATACAGCACATGAAGGCCTACCCACTAACACCTTGTTGTACCATTTTAGTTATGGACGCGCCTGAGGATCTGGCAGTGACAGACGTCACGTTCAGCTCGGTATCTGTGTCATGGACGGGGTCTACTTCCTTCGTCATCAACTACGTCTTAACTTATGCAAGGCAAGGAGGAAGGGAGAGGTAAGATGTACGTCTTAACTTACGCCAGGGAAGGTGGGAGGGAGAGGTAAGAACTACGTCTTAACGTACACAAGACAAGGGGGGAGGTAAGAACTACGTCTTAACGTACGCAAGGCAAGGGGGAAGGGAGAGGTAAGAAGTACGTCTTAACGTACGCAAGGCAAGGGGGGAGGGAGAGGTAAGATGTACGTCTTAACTTACGCCAGGGAAGGAGGGAGGGAGAGGTAAGAAGTACGTCTTCACGTACGCAAGACAAGGAGGGAGGGAGAGGTAAGAATTACGTCTTATCGTAAGCAAGGGCCAAGGCAAGGGGCCGGGGGGGGGGAGTTAAGAACGTCTTGACGTACGCAAGACAGGGGAGGAGGGAGAGGTAAGAAGTACGTCTTATCGTAAGCAAAGCAAGGGGCCGGGGGGGAGTTAAGAACGTCTTAACGTACGCAAGACAGGCGGGGAGGGGGGGGGGTAAGAACATAAAGATAGATATACTAACGTACTGCCAATAGAAGATGAAAGAACATCAGGAAACTCAGTGATCTGTTTTTATTTGCCTGTCATGCCGGTGTTGCACATCTAATAGAATAAACACGGACAATACGCTCGAACAACGACCATCGCTAGCCTACATGTCACATTGGTAATATCAATTGCAAAGTGAATACATTAAATTTCAAAGGAGAAACAAATAGAACAACAATATTTCAGAGAAGTGTTGCCGGCACCCGGACCCAGAGATACGTCAGCAACCATAGCGGACCTGTTCGCAGGAACTGATTACGTCATCACGCTGAAGGCTACTGGGACACTGATGGAGAGCCTGCCGGTCACCGTGACGCAAGCCACAGGTAAGACGTGACGTAATGCACAGGTAAGCAGTGATGTAATGTACAGGTAAGACGTGACGTAGGCCACAGGTAAGCAGTGACGTTATGTACACGTAAGCCGTGACGTAAGGCACAAGTAAGCCGTGAGGTAATGTACAGGTAAGCAGTGACGTAGGCCATGACGTAAGCACAGGCAAGACGTGACGTAATTTACAGGTAAGCCGTGACGTAATGTTTAGGTAATCAGTAACGCGGGCCACCAGGCCAGTGGTAAGCCGCGATACAGGCGACAGGTAAAAACCGTTACTAGTAATGATGAAAAACTTCGAATTTGAATACAAGTTCTCTTCTTTCTTTATCATAGAGAATGCACCCATAAAGTTTAAATAGCGCAGAGTTCAGGGATATCAGACGACATAAAAATCCCGGTGAGCAAATTTACTAAGTTGGAGAACATTCATACGCCACGTTATAATTACGTCTTCCAGAGTCGGTGATTGTGAACGTGGAGTGCGACGCCACCTCCATGGGTGTGCAGATCCCCCTAGCGGGCCTGCCCGGTATCAACTCCAGCCGGGTGCGCCTGTCGGACCCACAATGCCGCGGGGCTGTGGACAGCGACACCTTGGTGGTCCGGACGGACCTAACGGAGTGCGGAACGACGTCACAGGTAAGAAACATACAAACATACAAACAAACAAACAAACAACAGGTCTTCTTGAGTCTAGCTGGTGGTCACGACTTTGCAAAGAGAAATATATTAAACACCATGGAAAGAATTGTAACAAAAGGGGATGGTGTCAGAAAATCTTAAAGTCCAGTAGACAACACGAATTTGTACCTAAACGTCTGCTTAGAGTTTACCTGCAATGTGACCACGTGATTCTTTGTTTCCCAGACGACGAACGGTTCTGACGTCATCGCGTTCACGAACGAGCTGATCATCGACGCGTCACCGGGTCAGGAGGTCATGAGCTGGCCAATCAGCTGCAACTTCCTGGTGGCGGACTGGGTCGGGTTCGAGGGGGAGGGGCTTCTGTTCGAGATCCCCAAACCCAGGTGGGTCAGAGGACGGGTCAGAGGGAGGGTCGGAGGGTGGGTTGGAGGGTGGGTCAGGGGATGGATCAGAGTTGGGCTGCTGTTCGAGATCCCGGAACCCAGATGGGTGGGCGTGGTCAAATGTCACTGATATACGCAAGCGCCAAGAATCAATCTTATTCTACAACAAATATAAGAGATCTTATATGAGGAGACAGTGTAAGGTGTAGAAGTTATAAACAAGATTTTGGCCCATCCGTTAGGCTTGCGCAGACCCCTACTTAGAATTAGTCAGTCCCTAACCTGACGTCATCAGTATGGCGGCATTGTTTGAAACTCTAGGTGTTGGAGTACTCTTCAGCCGTACAGAAAGGATTTGATTTGACTTTTTGAACACATCAAATGCCCGCATGGAATATTGGGCGGGGATGTTTTTGTATATACAGTCAAACCTGCTCGAGCGGCCACCTCTTCAAGCCGACCACCTGGCCATGACGGTCGCTTTTTCTCGGTCCCGAAACTTTTCCCATAGACGCAAGCTTGAAGCGGCCTGCCCTAACGCGGCGCGACCGCCTCAAATTTGTCTTGGATGTATATTATATCTACGCCACTTCAATAATATATGCGACTCAAGGTTTAACCATCCAAAATGGCGGCAGCATTGACGTCATAGTGACATGAGTGCCAACATGATTATGTTTGTGACGTCATACAGTATCCAGGTGGAGGATGGTGAGCACAAGTTCAACTTCAACATGCACGTGTTCCAGTCCGAGGCCTTCGCCAGCCCCTTCCGGACGTCCGACTATCCCATCTCTGTAAGACTCTTCAGTCGCTAGCTCATACAACAGTCTGCTTTCCCTGCTCAGATCTCAATTACCGAGAGGCATATATAATGCTGTAGTTCAAGTACGAAAGGGTTGCAGATGTACAAACCGGGGCATGAAATTATGCTATTCTGTCTTTTTGTCTTGCTTTTTCGGGCAGGGACGGGTTGACAGGAGCGCGGACGGGTTAGGACTGGGTGGGGTGGGGTGGGTAGAGATGGATTGGGACTGGCGGGGACGGGTTTTGACGGGTTGGGACAGGCAGGGACGGGTTGGGACTGGCGGGGACGGGTTGGGACTGGCGGGGACGGGTTGGGACTGGCGGGGACGGGTTGGGACAGGCAGGGACGGGTTGGGACTGGCGGGGACGGGTTTTGACGGGTTGGGACAGGCAGGGACGGGTTGGGACTGGCGGGGACGGGTTGGGACGGGTTGGGACAGGCGGGGACGGGTTGGGACTGGCGGGGACGGGTTGGGACAGGCAGGGACGGGTTGGGACTGGCGGGGACGGGTTGGGACGGGTTGAGACTGGCGGGGACGGGTTGGGACTGGCAGGGACGGGTTGGGACGGGTTGGGACTGGCGGGGACGGGTTGGGACAGGCAGGGACGGGTTGGGACTGGCGGGGACGGGTTTTGACGGGTTGGGACAGGCAGGGACGGGTTGGGACTGGCGGGGACGGGTTGGGACGGGTTGGGACTGGCGGGGACGGGTTGGGACTGGCGGGGACGGGTTGGGACAGGCAGGGACGGGTTGGGACTGGCGGGGACGGGTTAGGACGGGTTGGAACTGGCGGGGACGGGCGGGGACGGGTTGAGACGAGTTCGGACAGATTCAGACGGGCTGTGACGGGTTCAGACAGGCGGGGACGGGCTGGCGCGGACTGGGACGGGCTGGGACGGGCTGGGAACGGTTGGAACGGTCGGGGACGGGTACGGACGGGTTAGGACGGGCAGGGACGGGCGGGGACAGGTTATAAAGAGAGGGACGGGCTAAGCTTGGACGGGCAAGGTTTTGCGGGGACGGGTTAGGAACGGTCAGGGTTTTCGACCCAATCTGTTAGGATTGCTTGCATTTTTACCGCGGAAACAGCCAAAAGGCCACTAAAAGTTTAGTCGCGAACGTCGTTTTTATTCCCCTGATTTCTCTCTTAGGTTTTCCCCTTGGAGCCGCTGTACTTCGGGCTGTTCGTGGACACGTCACTTCCGGGTTATGTCATGTTCGCTGAAACCTGCTTCGCGACCCCGTCTCCTGACCCGCAGGCCACACCCCGGTACAACATCATTGAGAACGGGTATGTCCGTTATCGTTACCTTTTACAGCATGAAGCTTTTGAGAAGTATTGAAAGAAACATCTATATCTTAGCCCGGGACCTCCCCTCCTACTTTGCCCATGACGCGGTCATCTGGGGGTGATCCAAAGTTGAAGTTGAAGTTGAATATCTGGTGATGTTACTTATCCAGAAATGATTAGTTGAAAGGCCTACTAAAATGAATGTCCCCTGCAGCTGTAACGTTGACGAGTCGCTGACCGTGTACGACACCTCCCAGCTGGAGTTCCGCTTCAGCATCTCATCAACACAGTTCCAGGCAGAGAGCATGGTGAGAACACACGGATCTGAAGCATTGTCTGTCTGTCTGTCTGTCTGTCTGTCTGTCTATCTGCCCATCTTCCTGTCTGTCGTTGTTTACATGTGTACGTAGACTGAAGAGTGATTGTGTGTATGGAGGGATGTGTCGTGTTGTTGTTGTTGTTTTTGTTTTTCTTGATGTTGTTGCTTTTGTTGTTGATGCTGCTGTTGTTGTTGTTGTTTACAGGTGTACGTGCACTGCAGGATGATTGTGTGTATGGAGGATGACTCTCGTTCCCGGTGCGCGCAGGGCTGCGTCGACCCGAATGCACCAATCAGAAGCAGGAGGCGGCGGTCACGTGACGGCGGGGAGGACAAGCGGCAGGCCCTGATGAAGCAAGGACCGATTCTGATCGTACACGAGAAAGGTGAGCGTCACTTCCGGGCGTCTTTTCGTCACTTCCTGACGTCTTTACGTCACGTCCTGTTGTCTTTAATTGGTGGAATAATGATAAGAAATGCATCCGCCTTTCAAATCAACTTTTTGCTGTTCCCGGTGTAGCGTGCCTAGTCCAGTGGTTAGCGACTCTGCCTCTGGACCAAGAGGTTGGGAGTTCGAATCCCGGCTGTTATCGCTTACATGAACCCGGACATGCATGCTACTAATAACATTTCAGATCACAGTACGGGACGTAAAGCCGTATTCCACTGTTTGATTTCCACTGTTCATTGCACTTATAATGAACCTGTAAAAACTGTACATAGCGTCTGTCTTCTCTGTCACGACCAGTGTAAGAGTAGCTCTTCTGTGAGCTAAATTGGTTCAAGATCAACCTTTTCATTAATTTCCCCGCAGACGACCCTGTGGTGCTGTGGTCCGTGATCGCGTGTGTGCTGGGCGTGGCCTACCCCGCGCTGTGTGCCGCTGCCGTGTGCTGCTGGTGCGTCCGGCGGCGCCGCAGGGCCAAGACCGCCGCCGGCAAACCTGAAGGCTTCGGTGGGAGCATCAACATGGGCTTCGTGCGACACTAGCGGGAATAGCGACTGTTACTGCTGAATAACATCAACCTGGGCTTCGTGCGACACTAGCGGGACGTAGCGACCGTTACTGCTTAATAACGGGGTTATAGCAGCCATAATACGGCTTACTTGAGGGATGACTTTATAATAATAGTATAAGTCTGGTATTTTTTGTGTTGCCATGCCATGGCAACGGGCTTCTGACAGGCATATTTGACAAAATTCACAAATATTCAGCTTAAACAATGAGGTTTCAAGGTTTTCTTGTTCAACCACACTTGTTTGCCTACATTATTAACATCATATATAATTCAATGTAACGTTCATGCTTCAATATTCATAAATTATGCTAATTTGATGACGTCATCGGTCAGAATTCAAGATGACAGCCAAGATCATTAGCTTAGGTATAAACTGGCTTTTTCTGCTTCATGACCTGGTATGTTTTTAACAAAAAACATCCAAATTAACGTTTCTAGTTTATCTTTATTCTGTTTTGGTGTTGCAAGCTGCAAAAAGATGTATTTTCAAAAATTTCAAGATTGCCAATCCAAGATGGTGGATTCCAAGGGTTAGCTGAATACATATGCCGTCATTCTATGACGTCATTTGACGTTATTGCGGTAAACATTAACTTGGCAGACTTGGATATCAATATGGTACCTTTTATGTTAAGTTATTGGTCAATACCTTTATGTAATAGGTGAATTCCCTATTTTGACTGTTTTATCCTATAAAATCACATCAATGATCGACGTCCTAAGTACGTTATTTGACGTCATAACGTTAAAAAAATTACAGGAATTATTCATCTTTACATGTTTATTGCTCCCTACAAATTTGGTGATGATACATACTACCGTTTGGAAGTTATGAGGGGGGCCGATGACCCCCCCCCCCGTCCCAGGGATAAAAAAAACCTGTTCTAGACAGGGTTAATAACGTACGTCATTACTAAATATCGTTACATACTCTATTCACGTAATACATCAGGTATATCATCAGACACGAACCGGAACACTAGAACGGTTTAGGTCTGTTTGAAATATAAGCGTCGGCAATGACTTGTACATTCTTGGACTAAATGCATAATGTTGATCAACTAGCTTGCACATCCCATTGACATCCGCTAGGTGTCTCTCTATCATCGGAGTGCATGAGTACTGAATAAAACCCATTCTATTAAATATTCAGGAGGTCATGGTCAGGTAAGGGTGCATGGAAATATGAATCAAGCATACTACAGTTTGTGTATCAACGTCATGACGTCAACGTTACCAAGCAACGGTTGTCATGGCGACGGCATGTGCGGCGGTGATTTCGGCCTGGATGATCACTTCGAGGCCTAAGGCAATATTTACACTAAATCGGGCGTATTCATTCATTCATTCATCTCAATCGATAGGCATTCGTGCAAGACGCCGATTTTCAAACACAGCGCCGAGCGCGGGGCTCCACTAACGGACTTGGGCTGAAGCGAGTCGTGATAACTCGGAGATAGAGAAGCGGGGTTTCTCCCCTGTGATGCCCCCTCGGAGATAGAGAAGCGGGGTTTCTCCCCTGTGATGCCCCGGTCTATTACAGAAACTCATAACGGTAAATCAGGCGCCCGCGATGCAACACATGTCCGTTTATATAAAGAGAATTTCAAACCCTACAACTGGATAAGAATTCGGAGATTTATTTCCGGACGTTTCGAGTGACAACCATCACTCTTCTTCAGCGTCACTAAAATGAACTAGCAGAACTAACCAGTACTTATTTACAATGTCCGTTTAGTTCATGACTTGAGACGTAGATACAATTCACCCCGGGCGCGTATCCCTTCCCGTACGGTAGAACTGTGATGGCTCCATGGCAAGTGGCTTTTCCATTCGCATCCACAGCTTCGATCTCTCTTAACGTTTCATGTGAGAATATCACTCGGCTGCCAGAGGATTAAAAAGAGAACGACTTGGCCGGCAGGATCTGGGTTTGATAGTTCTGTGGCAGATTCAGATGTAGCGTTATACCGACTCCTGGGGCACCGCCGGGCCTTTACCAGGCCCCGCGGATGGCTGGGAAATAGTAGAAATTGGCCAAATAGAGTGAATAGTACGCAAAAGGGATCGGCTACGGAGAGAGGTGCTCTCCAAGCAGAGCTAGGGTTTCGGCTGGTTTTTAACGTGTTTTTAGGCGTTTTTGTCATGCCTTCTACTTTGTCATCCTTTTTGTTGTGTTTGCGACACAACAAAAACGATGACAAAGTAGAAGGCATGACAAAAACGCCTAAAAACACGTTAAAAACCAGCCGAAACCCTAGCTCTGCTTGGAGAGTAGGAGAGAGGGCCAAATATGGTAAAGTGTACCCCTATAGCAGAGTAACTCCTCTTGCATGTTTTTCTGTCTATTTGGCCAATTTCTACTCTTTTCAGCCGCCTCTGGAGCCTGGTGGAGGCTAGCACAGCCGGGCTGGGGATACCTTTGTGACGCTTTCTACCGTTCATCTAACATGATGGCGGATCTACAGAAAATAACGTTTCATTAATCCGGCGAATCTTAAGATTTCATACATGAAACAACACCCGTTTAGCGTGTAACGTTTTGTGTACCTTATAAATTAAATATAATTGTGATTAAGAGCACCCGTTTAGCGTGTAACGTTTTGTGTACCTCATAATATAATTGTGATTAAGAGACTGAAAAATAGTGTTCAGGATCTCAGGAGGAGTTTGTTTCTTCATCAAAAGTTGGCTGTGTAACAGTGGCTTCCAAAGGGGACCTGTCTAATTCCCCCGCCCCCCCTCCTTCCAGAACCACGCCGCCATAATCCCCGTTCCACGCAAACGCCTGTAGCCACGCGTAGTAATTATACAAAGGCTAACCGGAGACAGAAACCCGCGTGATAGATCCGGCCCCAGACAGCGCGCCGGTTCCGCAAGCCGGCTTACAGAAGCACGGGGCGCGGGGAGGTCGGAACGCTTCGTTTGCTAGTCATAAAACGGTTCTAAAGCCCATGTCACACTTGTGCGTATGCACAAGCCCGCATGAGTTGCGTATTAACATGTCTTGGGTTTAGGTTTAAGTTTGCAGCCGAAGAAGCAATTGCTTTGGTTTGTTAAATAGACTGCTCAACGGTGGGTCAAACAACTTCCTCCCGCAAAATTTACTTAAACCAAAAAAATGTTACTGCGGAACTCATGCGCGCACTTGAATATACGCACAAGTGTGACAGGGCCCTAAACCCTGCAGGCCACACTCCAGTAATCCGCGCAGGCGCAGAAGGCCCTCTTCTAGGTTTGGTACCCTTGGTAAAAGTACCTGTAAAGGGGCTTTTTTTTCTAGGATGTGTTGATATTTTGGAGCTGGATGTTACAGGTAAGGGTTTCTATCTTCTTGTTGTGTTGAAAAATCAAACTTTCATCCATGCTTGTGGTGTCTGTAGGCAGTAGAAGTTTGATGTTTTTGTGTGATTATCAGGAAGAATTTTTTTAAACATGGCCGAAATCGTAGGGGTTGTGCCGATTATAAAGTTAAAATTATGCTCTAGATTGAAACTTTAGAGGTCTGACACCCCTGCCAATGCATGTTTTTCATGGACTAAAACTCAGGTAGGTGACTTTTGACAGCCTCATGTTTACCATGTAAGATAGCAAGCTGGATTACGATCCTGTGGCCTGCACGGAACCCGCGGATGGAAGGAAGCGCGTTTCATTGATCAGAACTGCAGGCACCTTATCCCGCACACACGGGACAGCCCCTGGGGATCAGCTCATTTCCTGGTGAAGATGGCAGTTATCGCGAGCCCGCTGCTTCAGCAGTCCGCCGGTTACATAAGAACACGCGTACTCGCGCTGAGAACGGCCAATTAAACCCACCGAGAGGAGTGCAAATATCACTTCTTGCGCACACAGCGCGCTGCCGCCCAATCATCGCCGCCCCACGCACCTGCGGCTGCAATAAACGCGATGTACAAACAAGATATACGCGAAATAGAATTAGTGGCGGAAGCCTCTTTAAGAGCAGGGAGTCTAAATTTAGAAAAATACCTAAAATGGAAAGGTCTTGGGAGACGTTGGACCTGGGTGTGACGTCAGAGGATCACGTGACGTCAGAGGGATCAAGTTCAAGTCCTAGTGGTGACGTCAGAGGAATAACCGGTTCCACCTGTGCCCGGAAAGGCAGGTGGTTCGCGGCTCAGACAGGCAAAGCGAAGGTCGTGTTTCCGGTTTTAGCTTTTTTTTCTCTCATAAGGCCACAGCAATTAGTAAATTTTATGGATGACATCCTCCGCAGACTCCAAAATTAATGAGATAGGGCGAAAAAAAACAAGGCGGGCAAAAAAAACAAGATTCCTATATTTTCAAATTTTGAGATCATAATTCTTGTCAAACAAGAATTGAGGCGACGAAATATGATATCATGACCAACAGGTCTTTTAGTCCTGTATTCATTCATGTGTAATATAAAACCTCCTTGAATCAGCAGTAAGCATGTCCTTGTAGATGTGTATACATCTCAATAGACTAACTACAACAAATACAACGCAGAAAATAATTTGTTGTACCATAATCTGAAGCAACTACACTGGCTTTTCATGTGCGATGAAACATCTTGTGTATACAGCTCAATTGACTAGAACACCCCCCCCCCCCCATTATTTATATAATGTCTTTGCTAGAACAAATGCAGAAAATAGCTTGTTATTATACCATTATGGGCAGGAACTACACTAGGTATTCGTATGCAAGGAAACACCTTAGACTGTCAACGTTTACGACATATTTGCCAATTTTTGGCATGTTGACCTCTGTCGGAGGGCAATGAAATTTCTTGTTTTTATTTCGAAATCAGGCGAAAATTAATGAGCGCGCTGATGTCATCCATAACAATTACTTGCTGTGGCCTAACCAACGAATCGTGTAAGTTTGACCCGAGTTGTCTTCAAAGTAGGCGAACCGTTACAGATCCCAGTAGACGGGATGAGAGGTGAAGCTTGTCGGAACGCGTCATGGGCGGGTAGAACTGGAGCTGACTGCCCCGAGCCCGAACCCGAGCAAAGCGTTATTACTGCCCAATAAGATAAATGTCTTGTCGGAACGCGTTAAGTGTGTAGAACTGAAGCGGACTGCCACGGGCTACTATCTATCTGTGAGGGAAGTGTTTTACCGTCAATAAGATTAATGTCTTGTCGGAAAGGGAGCGGCCACGTCTGAACTTCGATGTTTTTATTCCTGACAGAGGTAGAAGTTGTATATGTGAAATTACCTCTGCGACAGAGATGGAGCTATATAAACCAGGCTGCTATAGATTTTCCTCCTCTCTCCTCTCCTCAAAACAAGCGGCGACCGGAACAGTTTACCCAATCATCCGACTCAGATCTCGGACCGGCTACGTTCAAAGACGCCGTCTATCATCCCCGGACAACCAATAACATCCCTGTCTCCGTCTCCTCCTAGGGGAGCAGTGCTGAACGCGAACACAACAGCGACTCGCGCGGGGGCCGCGACAGGGACGGAGCGGTCCGGACACGGCTTCCTCCGCCTGTCTCCAGGGACTCCTGCTGACGCACGCACGCACGCCGGCGCCGCGGTTCCTTTAATACACCAGCCAGATTCTAGTCTCTACCAGGCTATTACTACGCCGGCTATAGGGAGAATATTTGCCTGGGTTTCATTTGCGAACACAACAGCGCCTCGCGCGGCCGCCGCGACAGAGACGGAGCGGTCCGGACACGGCTTCCTCCGCCTGTCTCCAGGGACTCCTGCTGACGCATGCACGCACGCACGCCGGCGCCGCGGTTCCGGTTCCGTGTGATTTTCACCACGGACTGACTTTACTGGCTAATTATTCCTTTTTCTGACAAATTCTCCGATCCATGCATACGCCCGTAGGAGGGCCTGGTGGAGGCTAGCCAGATTCCTCGCCCAGCCGGCCCAACGCGGAGCCACGTGAGCCACACGGAGGCGGGGCTGCAGCTGGATTGGTCGGTGGGACGCGCCTTCTCAATACCCTGAGCTCCGACTGAAGTCTCACGGAGCGGTTTCCTTTAATTACTTTTACTGCGGATCCGCGTAGTACGCAGGCAAGGAGAGTAGGCACATCTGCAGAGCTACGGACTCAAGGGGAAATACAGGCAGATACGGCTGTACTGAAGCCGGAATACAGACAGATAAAACAGTACTGAAGACTCACGGCTGGTGCTAGGCCGTACAAACCAAGCGCTGGCTGGAAGCATGTCGAGTCAGAGGGAAGCGTTCCCCGGCGTGGTCGAGCTGAACGTCGGCGGCACGAGCTACACCACGGCCGTGGAGACGTTACGGCGCCACCCGGACTCGCTCCTCGGGCAGATGTTCGCGGAGGGCCGAGGGAGCGCCGCGGAGGGCCCGGGGAACCCGCTGCCGAGGGACGGGAGGGGCTGCTACTTCCTGGACCGGGACGGGCAGCTGTTCCGGTACGTGCTGGACTTCCTGCGGACGGACAGGCTCGTGCTGCCCGCCGGGTTCGCGGAGAGGGACCGGCTCCGGCTCGAGGCGGAGCACTTCCAGCTGAAGGAGATGGTCGCCGCCCTGGCTAGGAGCGCCAGCGGGGCGTCCGTGCCGCAGTGCCCGCAGTGCGGCCGCGCGACGCTGCCGCCCCTCCAGCACAAACCCGCCGCGGCGACGGGCGAGGCGGCCCCGCCCAGCCCCGCCAAGCAGGACGCCAAGAAGCCCGGCTTCGTCACCATCGGCTACTGCGGCACCTTCGCCTTCGGGCCCAACGGCGTCACCGACGTCAAGTTCCGCAAGCTGACGCGCATCTTCGTCTGCGGCAAGGTGAACGTGACGCGGGAGGTGTTCGGCGACACGCTGAACGAGTCCCGCGACCCTGACCGCGGCATGCCGGACCGCTACACGTCCCGCTTCTACCTGAAGCACACGTACCTGGAGCAGGCCTTCGACATGCTGGCCGAGGCGGGCTTCAGGCTGGCGTCTGCGGCGGCGAACGGCACGAGCTACGGCAGCGTGCAGTCGGGCCCGGGCAGCACGGGCGGCGTGCACGAGGCGGAGCGCGCCTGGGGCCACTACAACGAGTTCGTGTTCCAGCGGGAGTAGAGCGGACCACCGTACAGGTGTACCACAGTACAGGTGTACCACCGTACAGGTGTACCATAGCGCGCCTGGGGCCACTACAACGAGTTCGTGTTCCAGCGGGAGTAGAGCGGACCACCGTACAGGTGTACTGCCGTACAGATGTACCACGGTACAGGTGTACCACAGTACAGATGTACCACCGTACAGGTGAACCACAGTACAGGTGTACCACAGTACAGATGTACCACAGTACAGGTGTACCACAGTACAGGTGTACCACAGTACAGATGTACCGCCGTACAGGTGTACCACGGTACAGGTGTACCATAGCGCGCCTGGGGCCACTACAACGAGTTCGTGTTCCAGCGGGAGTAGACCACTGGCTGAAACCGCGCCGTCGTATGGGGTAAGGAGAGGGGATCCGAATTAGGCAACAAAAGGACGGACAATTGGCTAGGAGAATGAGCCCGCGGGAAGGGTATCATTTCTCCTTGGAGCTTGACCTGCGAGGGCGAATGCTACCCCATGTTCTCCAAACTCCACTGTTTCCAATTGGTTTAATCTTATTTTTTTCATCAAGCGTACACCCGTAGTACGATGTACCTCTGCTAAGGTAGAGCTGCACTACGGTACACCTGTACTAGGATAACATGAACGATGGTACACATGTACTATGGTACACATGTACTATCATATAATGGTACACCTGTACTATGGTACCCATGTGCTAAGGTACACGTGAACTATGGTACGCCGGTGCTATGGTACACCGGTACTATATTACACCCGAACTATGGTACACATGCACTATGGTACACCGGTACTATAGTATATCTGAACTATGGTTCACGTGTACTATGGTACCCTTGTAATATGGTACACCTGAACTATGGTACATCTGTACTATGGTACACCTATATTATGGTACAACTGTCGGCACGTATAAAAATCCGTGAAATAGAATTTGACGGAATATGGGAAGATTTCAATATAAATGTGGCGTCACGAACACTAATATGAGTTCTGGATTATCACGGACTGGACTTTAGGACGAGTTTTTCTGCTGCGGCACACCTGGACGTTATACCTGTACGGACACATATACGGCATACCTGTGCGGACACCTGTACAGCACACCTGTAAGGTGCACCTGTACGGTACACGTATACGGACACCTGTACGGAAACCTGCTGGCATCTAAGCGTGAGTGACCTTCCGTTGAATCATGTATGATATCCACGCAGACGTATCGTCATGGTAACTAGCTGCGCTCCAGCGAAATTTTCTCCATGTGGACAAAAACATCGGAACGAGTTTTTGCGCTTCAGTATAGATGCTATGTATGTTTCACCAGTGTGCGTGATTTACAGACTTTCAACTGGACGCTAGATGTCGTGGCCAACATGATGAACATTTCTGTGAAAGCGCGGTCACGACAGCGTACTTGCTCCAGAGACTACATGATAACAAAACACCATTATTACCGACCTGCTTTGTTTGAAACATTGAACGGAACGGTGTGTTTTTGCTATAATCATTTGTTTTAATATTCAACTAGCCTGGAAGTAGATATCTAATGTGTCCTGAAAACAAGTTTATGTAGTATTCAGAGTCTTGTCCGTATGTACTCGTGGTTTGATGAAACTGTGGGCGAAACAAGATTAAGATATAGAAAAAAGAGCCACGCCCCGATGGTTGATTACCGGTAGAATGCAGTTAAGAAACCGAATTTTGCCTTCAAGGCCGCAACCCAAACAAACACCTTGTAGAAAAGCCTGGTATATAATGTTTACCCTGCAATCCAGCCAGTCCAGCCCGGTGATTAAAAGTACACATTGGTGCGACTGATATCGCACATGTAATACTAGAGATTTTACTGTTGGCAACGGCAAAATGTCAGACTGGTGAAACGTGCGTTTTTAACTTGTAATGGAACTTGTTGCTCCCTTCATACTACAGGGACAGGATATAGATAAATACTAAACTTTATCCACCGCAATTGTACAAGGAACAAAGTATGGCATCTAGTATCTACTGGTACATATATATATATTGTATCTCTGCAGGCACAGGGTATATTGTAACTATCAAACATTGTCCATGGTCCTGTTGATCTGTCTCAGTAATTTGTGCACAAATTAATTTATGTAAAGAATTATCGGCACGGCTGCTGCCGGATGTGACGCTCGTCATGGCGGCCTGCTGCCGGATGTGACGTATCCGCTCGTCACGGTGGTTGGAATGTGGAGTGTTTCCTGACAGGCACTTAATGCATCGCTATGATTAAAGACTCTGTACATTCTGTATCGCGATGGACCAGATAGAATAATGCCTGCCGGCCGCATCATGACCTGGGTAGGACTTATTTACCGATCGAAGGTCGGCCAGAAGAGACGCCCCTTTAACACATGTACATTGGGCAGTGATCGCTAACAGGGGAATGTACATTCTATAAGGGTGGTTAAGACTAACAATTCTCCTGTGGTGCCGTGTTTGAATAAACGTACCTGTCTGCAAAATGATAGACACGATGTACCGACGAACAGTTAGACGGGAAGAGATCGCGTCTTCGCGGATGGAACTGAAATAAACCCAGCCTCGGTGTGGCACAGGGAATAACGAGTCCTTCCGTTTCTTGTGTTTTGTGACTCAGACTTAGCCTGGAGTCCAGTCTTGTTAGGTTCGGACTTCGATCAGGCTAACACAGACTGTCTCTATGTGTTCATGTGTTGTAGACGTGTTGTAGGCTTTGATCAATAAACAAAGCTGCGCCTCGAGGTAACGAATGACTCAATAAAGGTCTCTTACGGGACCACATGTCACTCATTAGAGCGGACGTGATAGGAGACGAATTCAATTGCTGGCTGTGAATTCCATGGTCGAGGTCGTGACCTTGAGAACCAAACTTGACCTCGACCAGAGGTTTCCTTGAGTTAGTAATAAAAACTCTGTGGTCGTGCAGCCAAAAGTGACACGTTTTAAAACCGTGACGCAACTCAATGGCGTGCCACGCTTATCAAATCACGGCCGTGACGTTCATTAGTCCACGGCCGTGACGTCCCTTTATCCACGCCATGACGTTCATCAAACCACGGCCAGACCCGATTGTCTGAGCAGTTAGGCGACGCCAGAGCGGAATTATGATGCCGCCGTATCAGCCGTGATCAGACGGTTTATGGGAATTTCCCGAACCGGACGCACAGTTAATCACATTTTCCAATTAATTCTGAATTGCCTTTGGGATATCGTTGTTGTGGTTGGGCTGTTATCAGAAGCCCGGTCATGTTTGCACGATAATGCTTCGGTCCCGATTTGAAAAGGGGCCCCGCCGGGGAGTTTACGGGCTGTTTGTTGGAATCTTTGGGCGTGACCCCTACGCGGCCCCGTGGGACACCCTGCGACTGTCGGGCTCTTCTTGGGTCCGGCCGGGACCCCGAATTATTTTAACCCGGCCTTAGAATAAACGCGGGACCCGGTAACAGACGCCGTGAGCTTATCATGCGAGCACCGGGACAAATTTGTGACATAGGGGCTAAGCCGGGACTACACCCCCGACGGGAACCGGCGCAATCGGGACCTCAGCATTATAAGCTGGCGCGAGCAAATCGGGGGCATTCTGGGCCATTCCTGGACGTGCCGCATAAACCTCAGGCTTCAAGTGGCAGCTGCTGGTGACCGGTGCAGTTTCTGCAGTGGGAAAATTACAGTAGAGCCTTAAGCTTATTGACGGTCGTGTCTGTTCTACACCCACTGGAAGTTCTCAGCAAGAAAATTCCGCCGACTGCACTCATACTCTCACTCCTCACTCTCACTCACGCTGCGCAGTTTACGCCATTTCACCGGGAGGCGCCGACTAAAATGAAATCTTGTATCAATTTCCGAAGTGCAAAATGTAATCATTTGATTCTTTGTAAAGTCTGTTCAATCTGACCTCGACGCAAAGGGCGGCTGAAGGTCACGGCGAGGACGCAGACAATTACCGGGTTATTCATGCCTGACTTTGGAACCTGGGATTACGTGGGGGGGGGGGGGGGGGAGCGAACCCTGGGATTATCCGCACAGATTGCCGTGATGAGTAATGAATACACGTCTGGTTCGATAGTCGATCGTGATGATGGTAATTGCTGAGGACTCGTCTGTAACTCTGGTAGCAGGGTAATCAGGGATGGCAGACTTCACGATGGTCAGACACAGGCACAGAGACTTACTCCCACACACTGACAAACACACACACACAGAGACAAACACACAGACAGACAGACACACACAGACAAACACACACAAGCACACTCAGACAAAGATACGCAAACACATACACAAACACACACACAGATACACACACACACACACACACACACCAAATCGATACCTGCGTGGGGTGTGTGTGAAGTAATAAGTACTGACTGCAAGTCTGACAGATCAAGGGGGCTAAAATCAGATTTTAATCTCATTGGACAGATCGACATCAATGCCCGGTTCTGTAGTCTCCAGGTGCGCCACTTGATGTTAACGTATCAATATTGTTGAAAGTAATGTTGAAAGTGTTAAAGTGTTGGCATAGATTGCACTGCGATCCCGTTGGAGCTGGGAACCTGGTGTTGGAACCTGGAGCTGGTGTTTGATAGGCTGTGGCCGTTTCTAATAGAGTAGATGCACTTCTGAAGGCGAGGCTGATTCTAGTCCCCCATCTCCTGTGCGCGCCTGCCGGAAGGTCCGTCTAGCCTCTACCAGACTAACCGCGCCGGCTATTGGGAGAACATTTGCCGGGGGACTTTGGCCATGGAGGGTCTCATTCGCAGGCGCATATTTGACGCTCTCTCCGTAGCCGACTCCCTTCATACAAGTAACTCTATTCGGCCAATTTCTACTATTTTCCCAGCGACCCGCGAAGCCTGGTCGAGCCCAGGTCCGTCATGTGGAGACAGTTTGTGAGTCACTGTTGTTCTTCTCGTTTAGGGAACGATCACTTCTGTTGCGATATCAAGATACCCACCGGCGAGACTTCTGTAGCGGTCATAAACTTTGATATGGGATGTATCAACCTTTATGAACATTAATACGCCGGCTTACATAAAGTTGCATATAAATAAGTTTATTGCAAATTCCTGCCCGAAGCCTAATTGCAAATAACATGAAAGGACAGGGCACAAAATAGGTATAAAAGCGGCTACACTAGATTATAAAAACGTAATTGTCTATAACTAGTGAAGAGTTTGACTTCTCTTTTGTAAGCAATGGAAGACGTAATGTCCCACTTTTTCTATGATTTGTGGGTTTTTGGTAGTTAAAAGAAGAATAGTCTTTTCTTTGTCTGTAAGCTTAGAGAAATTCGGATAGATTTTAGTGGTTTGAATAGACAACTCATTTCGTGCATTATAATGAAATGAACAGTTTGAAATAAAGTGTATATAAACAGATTGATAGAAGGAAAACTTTATTGCACGACAATTGTACATATGGTACAAAGTATGGCAAGAATTCGTAAACATAACACAAAGTAGAAGTATAGAATAAAACTTAACATCCTAATTACTAATACAATACAATAAGGGCTAGCATACGTTTTCGATATAGTATTATAATCGAGTTGATATTAACTGTTACACTACGGCAACCACAAACGGGTGAACCCCAGACGTCATACGGACATTCAGAGTGGACAAATCCGACCATTACAAACTGTGATCCCTTCAAATGTCAAACAGCCTAATACAGGCGGGTGCTTAACGCGCTGGGTATGAGTTATATGGTGATATAAACCGCTACAGTGACCAAACCGGTAAAGGTATCTCGGCTGACATTTAAGACGGATAAATGTGGCCATTAGGCGCGGTAATGCCCGGAAATGTCAAACATTCGTGTAGCCGCGAGTAAATAACACGCAGGAACGGCTTTCGGTTAAAAGTACGAGAATCCATCTCTGCGCAAGGGGGCAGAACTAAACCGCGGAGTTATGGCCATCACAGGGCAGAGATCCTCTGTCCGTGAGACAAGGCCGTTGGCAGACCGTCGGGCCAGGAAAGAGGAGTGTAAACATCACCGAGAGATCATTCAGCAGCTCTCTGAAATGAAGTGGGTCTCTGTTTGTAACACTCTGATGGCACTGATGTACGCTAAGTGTGCCGCCACAGTGCCCCTCTTCATCCTCTCGCCTTCTTTGATATCTTTAGGTTTTTAAAGAAACAACACCAAGGGTTCCAGACGTTTGTTAGACATAAGATAATTACACACACTTCCTCGCACGCACCGCATTAAGCTAAAAACCTTTCAAGGTTTTCAAATTCAGTATCAAATTACGTCTGATGCAGGGGTAGGATTTGTGACGGAATTGGCGGCCACTCAGACAGCGTGTGGTCGTGCAGGGCCGCCCAGATGTATATGCAAATGGTTGCCACGGTGGGAATCAGTCCGTTAACCGGAAATGGACTAGGTTTGAACCTAGATCCGGGCTCTTCAGATCGTTAACCGGAAATGGACTAAGTTCGAGCCTTAATCCGGGGTGTTCAGACAGTTAACCGGAAATGGACTAAGTTCGAGCCTACATCCGGGGTCTTCAGACGCTTAACCGGAAATGGACTAAGTCTCGACCTAAATCCGGGCTCTTCAGACCGTTTACCGAAAATGGACTAAGTTTGAACCTAAATCCGGGCTCTTCAGACCGTTAACCGAAAATGGACTAAGTCTCGACCTAAATCCGGGCTCCTCAGATCGTTAACCGGAAATGGACTAAGTTCGAGCCTTAATCCGGGGTCTTCAGACGCTTAACCGGAAATGGACTAAGTCTCGACCTAAATCCGGGCTCTTCAGACCGTTTACCGAAAATGGACTAAGTTTGAACCTAAATCCTGGCTCTTCAGATCGTTAACCGGAAATGGACTAAGTTTGAACCTAAATCCGGGCTCTTCAGACCGTTAACCGGAAATGGACTAAGTTTGAACCTAAATCCGGGCTCTTCAGATCGTTAACCGGAAATGGACTAAGTTTGAACCTTAATCCGGTCTTCAGACCGTTGACCGGAAATGGACTAAGTTTAAACCTAAATCCAGGCTCTTCAGACCAATAACCGGAAATGGACTAGGTTTGAACCTAAATCCGGGCTCTCCAGACCGTGGCGTACCCGGATGTATCCAGGATGTGACGTCAGGGGACCTGCATCAAGACGTGTTCAGGTTCAGCTTCATATCCGGTTGATAAGTTTGAAGTTGAGCCCAACCCCAGGCAGTGGCGTACAAGGGTGGGTCCAGTTGCGCTGTGACGTCATCCTGAGTCTCAGCTTTAAATCCACGCTTCTCCAGGTTTTCCGGTGTCTTTAAACCGCGTTGGCGTCAGCTGGTAAACCTTGTCGGCAACCTTTTCTCCAAATGTCGTAATGTGCCTCCACTTTATATTCAACACAGGTCTGTTGCTCCTTCCCTCACGTTGATTACAGGGGGTAATTTATATCGACGTCGCATCTTCAAAGTTGTTTAGTGTCTTTACTTTAGCAGACTCACTAAGGCGCGTCTCTGGGGGCGTTTGTAAATTGGGCTGTGCACAGAAACCATCGCGTGCAGAAATCGCGACAGGCCGTGATTATGGTTACATATCATAATCAGGTCAGCTCAGGCAGTCGGGGCGTGGGTTAAGTGGGGTAGTTACAGACCTGCAGTGTGGCGGGCTGGCCGCGATGATTACCGTTATCTTTCTGCTTTCATCTCCCGCGGAGGGAAGATTGGGCAGGAGACCTGAGCAGCGCGGGAAATAGGTTCTGTGTGGACTCGTCCGGAAACCTGAACACCGTGTTTAGCCTGTTCAACCCGACACCGAGCAGAGCGTTAACTACACCGTGTTGAATAATGTAGATTTTACCTTCTTCAAGAATGTAGGTTATTCCGTCTTCAAGAATGTAAATTATATCGTCTTAATTCAAGAATGTAACTTATATCGTCTTCAAGAATGTAAATTCTACCGTCTGGAATACCGCAGATTATCACGCCTTTAAGAATGTAGATTTTACCGTCTTTAAGAATGTAGATAATATCATCTTCAAGGAGGTAGGTTATTCCGTTTTCAAGAATGTAGATTTTAAATTGTGAGATAATAACGTCTTCAAGAATAAAGATTATAGCGTCTTCAAGAATGTAGCTTATGACGCCTTCAAGAATGTAGATTCTACCATCTTCAAGAGTGTAGATCATATCGTCTTGAGGCAAAAACTAACCCTACGACCTGAGAAGTGTTTGCCGCAGAGGAAACATCATCTTGTCGCCAGTAAATGTCAAAATGCAAGTAGTTTTCTTGCGGCTTTGAGGAAGGTATCATAAGAGATTCGAGGCTCGTTGCTGAAATCTTGAACGTCTTGCTCGCCGCCAAGACTATAATATGAAACCGACCGTCGGGCGTTTTGATCATGTCCGGTTGAATGCCATATATGGCTGCCAAACGGGTGCAGATATGAGTTCAATGCATCACATCCTAATGAACGTTCTGCGTGACGTAATTGGACTACCTTGGATGACTTTGATTATTATCGCAGCAGTTATTATATAAGACAACCCAAGCAATATCAGGGCCCGAAAATCGGATTATGAAAGTCAATCTATTTAGTCATTTCTCCAGAATGATTCTATACATGATTGGTTCAAACAACCCTATCACCATGTATAGCGACGTCGAGGATGCCAACAAAACGACTTCTTGTAATGTGAGAATCTCCAAAAATTGTCGCCAGGGTTCTTGTAGGCCTGTTTTTGCACGGTTTTAAAATGTTCAAAGTATGAAGTTATAACACACATATGCTAGACAGACAGTGATAGTAAATGTCACTACAATAAAGATTTCAGCATCTTTTTTATTTCCACCTTTTGGTCCCTAATAGTAATATTGCTTTGGTTGCCTTTACAGACACAGGATATTTCAGGCAGGCTGGCTAAAAGGTCTGTAGCATGATCGCTTGTCCGCGTGCTCCCACCAACCCACTCCTCCCGCTATTTCTTACCCCCTACCCCCTACCTCCTACCCCTTACCTCCCCCCCCCCACACAGCAACCCCGCTATCCCCTTACCCCCTACACCCTTACCCCTACACCCCCCCCCCCCCACACACACACACCCACACCCACACCCAGCAACCCCCGCTATCCGTCAAGGACCTCCCGGCCCCACAGGCTACACCGAGACTCTTCAAGCAGCGACAGCAACACACGCTCTAATGCATGTAATGACGATAGTTGTAGTTCCTGCGGAGAACTTAGTCAAAACGTCCTGGTGATCAATCTTGTGGACCAATCACTTCAATTACTGGCACTTTCGCTCATCAGACGTAATTAAAACATCAGTCATCACGGAAGGAAGGCGCGACACTTTCCCTCGCCAGACGCAGCATCCCGGAAGGACGCGGGTCATATTTCCCCGGATAATGGCATGTCGCCGGCGGCAGCGGGACCGGCTTCAAACTGGTTAGAATTCCGTCACCGTGCGGAGATGAAGCCTCCATGTCAACGAATAGAAAACGCGAAATGAACCTGTTTGTGGCGTAAAGGCATTTGGACAGACCGTGTGGTAAATTTCCCAGTTGGTTTGCACGTTTTAGATGACACTATAATCTGTAATATACAGCTGAAGGCATAGTCACATAAGTCATGCTTTGTCATAAATCATGTTTTGCCGTCACAAAAGCCATGTTTTGCCGTCAGAAAAGCCATGTTTTTGTCTTTTTTTTTTAGTCATGTTTTGTCATAAGTCATGTTTTGCCTTACAGGCGTAGTCATATAAGCTATGCTTTGTCATAAGTCATGTTTTGCCATTATGGGGCAGTCATATAAGCTATGTATTGTAATCCAGACGTAGTCACCTAAGCCATGTTTTATCAGCCGGGCACTATTTGGCTCAATGTTGAACTGGGTGGCATGAAGGCGTAGTCGTAGTCGTCGTCAATGTCTGTAAGAGAAATCACCATGGAGCACGCATTAATAATATATGCACTTAAGTGGCTCTCTTCAGCAGTGTGTTTTTATGTGTGTGTATGTGGGAGGGGGGGGTCTATGTGTGTGTGCGTGTGTGTGTGTGCGTGCGTGCGTGCGTGTGTGTGTTTGTGCGTGCGTGTGTGTGTGTGTGCGTGTGTGTGTGGAGGGAGGTCAATGTTAACGTTAATAGTAAAGCAGGAGAGTGGAATCCATGCTCTGTGGCTGAGCATAAACCGTGAGAGCGGCTTTGCCTCCGGTGAGAACTGCAGGTAGTGAATGACAGGATCATTCCGCCCTTCCCTCTCACGGCCGCCCGGAAACAGGTTGTCTACATTCAGCCGCCACCAATTACCTCCTGTCCCTCCGCTATTGAAGCTCATTCGCCTCGTCTCCTTCACGCTGCAGTCGGGACAATAACGGGCCCGGGGGGAGCAGGGAAGAGCAGGGCGCTTTTGTCTGGGGCTGGCTTCTCGGAAGATTCGCTGTTATGAAGCCGTGGTGAAAGAAACACCCACTCATATGGCCTGGGAAAATTGATGTCCTGTTTTCGATTATCGTCCTGAAAAAATTTATAGGGTCGATAGGGAGGGATTCTTTTTTTATACTTAAGATTTCGGCCCAAGTGACCTAAGCCTTCCAACGACTATGATACAATTTAGCATATTGTATACCTTTAGTACATCAGGACACTTGTGGGTCTCACATCATATTGTAGCCATACAGATGTACGCTGTACAAGCAAAAGCACAACGCCTCCATTTTCATGGAGGTAATAAACTGAACAAGGTACCATGTTTTCTTCAAGAGCACCCTTACATCATCTGTTCAAAGCCCTAATCAAACAGTGCTCCAAGTCAACTCAAAGCCTTTATTTCTTTTGAATGCTCCAGTGTTTGAAATTAAGAAATTCCGTTTTTGATTTTATCATCACTCTGATGTCCGAAAAAGGCTCAGATCTGCAGGTTGTTGCCGGTGCAGCTCGGCCTGAGACTAAGCCAGCCTCTCGCACCTAATTTGCAGCAAAGCGCGATGGCGTGTCCGAGAAAACAACTTGAAAAGAGCAGACACGTTATATAAGGGTTAGACTCAGATATAATTGATGGCTGCTTTGGTGTACGGCACCTTTGGTATATTTGTATGAATTTCCTTACCAAGAAGAAAGGCCCTTTAACATGAAATGACTTGATTGAAACTTCAAACCATAAAAGAAACATGTATCAAACTACTGTTCCATTTTAGAGTAAACGACATGAAATGGGTGCAGACTTTTGACATGAAATGAGCGCAGACCTTTTAAAAGAGCTCGAGTTAGACTCAGATGTTAATGTATGTTTGGCATCCTGTAGCACATTAGCACTTTACAGATCTGGCGTTGACATGCAAAGAAAAAGCGACTTTCAACATCGATGGAATCATGCATGTATCAAATTACAATTCCTTTGCAGAGTAAATATATTGAAAAGAGAGCAGACGTTATGGGAGTGTTGAATGTGATATTGCGTGAGTCAGATGTTTCTGTTAAGTGCTTAGTCTGAAGTACCTGTAGCACCATTCACTTCCCCACACTATGGTGGTCACCACGGCAACGGGCAGACACATCATGTGAGGATATCAAGTAACCAAATCATGAACGTATCAAATTACGATTCCTTGGCAGTGTAAACAGACTGAGAAGAGCGCAGACGTTACGTAAGAATAGAATGTGACATTCCGGCCATGTTTCTGTCTGGCGACTCGTCCGTCTCAGTGAAACATTTCAATTAACAATGAATTTTATTTTCAAGATGAAACAATGCGTAGAAAAATACAAAGTATACACATAGTACAAGTTAACAATTATGACAAGTGGAGCAATTTACTATTCTAAGTAAGACTTACAGCTGAATAAAATCTACAATCTTTAATTGTGTACATCAGACCTCAGTTCAGCCGTGTTATGTTTGTTATGGCATTGTATGATATGGTGTGGATGTGAGTTTATTAAAGTAAACCAGTCAAAAAACAAACAAGCAAACAAAACAAACAAAAAAGATTGCTTAAAATTGAACGGAATCCTGCTATCTAGTTGACCTTGACTCGGGGCATGTTTATGTTTCAGTGTCAATGCCTGAGCTCGTACTGCGCGATCTCGCCACGGTCTGTAACCCGATACCGTCAGTGGGCGGTGAAACGTTCATGTATCTTACCGCCCTGTCCTGTATGCCTCACGGCAGGGTTTTAATCACTGTCGGAATAACACAGCTAACAAGCCTCGTCTGTACAGGACCGCACAAACCGTGTTTCGCTCAAGGTTAGCGTATCAGATACATTTAGACATGCACCATTGAACACCTCTACATAAGGACCACCTGGCCATTGATATACAGTCACACCTGTACTAGTGACCGCCTCTACATAAGTACCACCTGGCCATTGACATACAGTCACACCTGTACTAGTGACCGCCTCTACATAAGTACCACCTGGCCATTGACATACAGTCACACCTGTACTAGTGACCGCCTCTACATAAGGACCACCTGGCCATTGATATACAGTCAAAAATGTGCAAATTACAATTTTGACCACTTGTTAGTTGTGCCTTTTCCATTGACCTGCACACAAGCATTAAACACCTTGTCTTAGTCTACAGTGACCACCTGTCCTCAAAGACCAGATTTTATCTGCCCCTTGAGTGGTCGTCTTGTGTAGTTTTGACAGTATCCCCGGCACTATATCAGGATTGCACTAGCCGCGGCCGAGTAAAGACGTCAATCAGCAGAACCTGGGACTGAGAGGAGAGGGAAACTGATGATATCCTCACATTCGTCAGCAGCAGATTCTAATCAAGAGCGAGCGAATTGCGCTGCGATATCTTTAATTTTACGGCCATATCTTGTCTAGACGCGACGCACGCCTGAACTGATCTATTAACAGATCTTTCATGGAAGAACCGAGAAAGGTGATATCGGAAAGCAGCAGTTACTTCACTCTCGCCCTCAGCGCCGCTAAGAAGCCAGAGGTTTTGATTCTTATCTTTGCCAAGAAGTTATGTTTTCGTAGCGTTTGCGTGTGTTTGGGGGGGGGGGGTCTATTTGTATGTTACGTGTGTAGATTAACAGCATACTCGAAAAGGCCGAGGTGTATTGTATTGATATCTGGTATGCTGGTAGGTCAGGTTATACATATGTCATTTATAATTTTTCTTTCATGTGCTTCGAGCTCAACAAAACTACATCCCTGGAATTCTCATGCATAGTTCACGTTTCATTTCTTTTCTTATGTGCACAAAGCCGGGAAAAGACGGTAGTTCTACTTTGTTCTTTCTAATAGACTTGTTACATTTACCAGGGCGTAGAAAAAGACACAGGTATTTTTCGGGGGTGGCGGAGAGACAATAACTTTACATTGCGAGAAACGGAGCTTTGGAAAGTTTTGGTGGTCGAGTTTGAATTTTCTGTCACTTTCTGGAGGACTATCACATCCACATGTCAATTCCGGTTTTGAAACAAGAAGACATTCCCTAATTTCTAAGTTTCAAATAGCGCATACAATTTGCATATGTGATAGGGCCACACTGTCTTGACGAATGTCTTAAATCCAACTGATCACTAAAGTGTCAAAGCTAATTGAAAACACAGAACATTGGTATATCAAATCATATACCCTTTATCATTACTGCTACATGTTGCAATTAGCCCTCGGGCAAGAATCTGCAAATAAAACTCATGTTCATTATTGCTCGTTTATCAGGAGGTAGATTGGCGTAACAAACTGACGTAACAGACAGTCCTCCAGAAAGTGGCGTAACAAAACTTTGTCTTGAATTAATCGTCTTTTAAAGACTACTTCAAGACATCCTAAATTGTCTTAACCTCATTAACATACCTATTCAGAGTTTTGGTATAAAGCTGGTGTTCTCAGCCCTATCGTTAGTCACTGACGAAAGACAGTGGATACGGTCTGAAACGTCTGACTGTTTCATAACTTTATCCAGTTGCTTGAGTAACTATTTTTGGCGAAACTGACGTAATCTTCGTCCTCTTTCATTTAAAAAGGGCGACAATCGCTGCGCGCTGATGCCATCCATAGAACAACCCAGAGTAGCCTTAACGTTATAGCTACTGCCGTGTGGCGAGGTTCGTTCCCGTGATGCTATAGGGCAGTTTCCTTTTCCACCAGCATGGGGCGAATGACGTCATCGTGGTCCTCCGAAGATGCGCCTTCCGCTTCTGCGGTCGTTCCGTCCGGAGGTCGGGCTCGATTTCGCTGAAGGAAAGAAAAACATCAGATATGCATGCTGTGTTAGCACAAACGATGTTTTGAATTGAATAGGAAATACTGTCGAAAATAATTTCATCAGGTTGGTAGAACATGGGATATTGGAGTTTTTTTACACAACCAGTAAATCTCACCTGCTGATGTTTCGATGGCTATCAGACACCTTCTTCAGAGCTTCTGACTGGAGTACTGCAAAACAAGCTTAGCTACGTTTGGAATTGTGTTCTCGCCGCAAAAGCGAGAAGCAGTACTCCAGTCAGAAGCTCTGAAGAAGGTGTCTGATAGACACCAAAACGTCAGCAGCTGAAATTTACTGGTTGTGTAAAAAGAATTTCCAATATCCTGAATAGGAAATAGTGTGATCTGCAGCAACCTACCAAGAATGAAGACATTTTACGACATGATTGGTATGGTGTGCATGATATTGTCTGATTCCTGAAATATGGTTATAAATGTACGTGAATAGTTTCATCAGGTTGGTAACTTAAAGCCACTGAATAAAAATACAACAAAATTAAATATTCAATCGACGTTTCGGTGACATTATCTGTCACCTTCATCAAGGCTATTCTGACTGATTCGCTGGTTCTATAAGCAGCGACACCTGTGCTGCAGTGCCGTGTGAACCTATAAGCAGCGACACCTGTGCTGCAGTGCCGTGTGAACCTATAAGCAGCGACACCTGTGCTGCAGTGCCGTGTGAACCTATAAGCAGCGACACCTGTGCTGCAGTGCCGTGTGAACCTATTAGCAGCGACACCTGTGCTGCAGTGCCGTGTGAACCTACAAGCAGCGACACCTGTGCTGCAGTGCCGTGTGAACCTATAAGCAGCGACACCTGTGCTGCAGTGCCGTGTGAACCTATAAGCAGCGACACCTGTGCTGCAGTGCCGTGTGAACCTATAAGCAGCGACACCTGTGCTGCAGTGCCGTGGGAACCTATAAGCAGCGACACCTGTGCTGCAGTGCCGTGTGAACCTATAAGCAGCGACACCTGTGCTGCAGTGCCATGTGAACCTATAAGCAGCGACACCTGTGCTGCAGTGCCGTGTGAACCTACAAGCAGCGACACCTGTGCTGCAGTGCCGTGTGAACCTATTAGCAGCGACACCTGTGCTGCAGTGCCGTGTGAACCTATAAGCAGCGACACCTGTGCTGCAGTGCCGTGTGAACCTATAAGCAGCGACACCTGTGCTGCAGTGCCGTGTGAACCTATAAGCAGCGACACCTGTGCTGCAGTGCCGTGTGAACCTATAAGCAGCGACACCTGTGCTGCAGTGCCGTGTGAACCTATAAGCAGCAACACCTGTGCTGCAGTGCCGTGTGAACCTATAAGCAGCGACACCTGTGCTGCAGTGCCGTGTGAACCTATAAGCAGCAACACCTGTGCTGCAGTGCCGTGTGAACCTATAAGCAGCGACACCTGTGCTGCAGAGCCGTGTGAACCTATAAGCAGCGACACCTGTGCTGCAGTGCCGTGTGAACCTAAAAGCAGCGACACCTGTGCTGCAGTGCCGTGTGAACCTAAAAGCAGCGACACCTGTGCTGCAGTGCCTTGTGAACCTATAAGCAGCGACACCTGTGCTGCAGTGCCGTGTGAACCTAAAAGCAGCGACACCTGTGCTGCAGTGCCTTGTGAACCTATAAGCAGCGACACCTGTGCTGCAGTGCCGTGTGAACCTATAAGCAGCGACACCTGTGCTGCAGTGCCGTGTGAACCTATAAGCAGTGACACCTGTGCTGCAGTGCCGTGTGAACCTATAAGCAGCGACACCTGTGCTGCAGTGCCGTGTGAACCTATAAGCAGCGACACCTGTGCTGCAGTGCCGTGTGAACCTATAAGCAGCGACACCTGTGCTGCAGTGCCGTGTGAACCTATCAGCAGTGACACCTGTGCTGCAGTGCCGTGTGAACCTATAAGCAGCGACACCTGTGCTGCAGTGCCGTGTGAACCTATAAGCGGTGACACCTTTGCTGCAGTGCCGTGTGAACCTATAAGCAGTGACACCTGTGCTGCAGTGCCGTGTGAACCTATAAGCGGTGACACCTGTGCTGCAGTGCCGTGTGAACCTATAAGCGGTGACACCTTTGCTGCAGTGCCGTGTGAACCTATCAGCAGTGACACCTGTGCTGCAGTGCCGTGTGAACCTATAAGCAGCGACATCTGTGCTGCAGTGCCGTGTGAACCTATAAGCAGTGACACCTGTGCTGCAGTGCCGTGGGAACCTATAAGCAGTGACACCTGTGCTGCAGTGCCGTGTGAACCTATAAGCAGTGACACCTGTGCTGCAGTGCCGTGTGAACCTATAAGCAGCGACACCTGTGCTGCAGTGCCGTGTGAACCTATAAGCAGTGACACCTGTGCTGCAGTGCCGTGTGAACCTATAAGCAGTGACACCTGTGCTGCAGTGCCGTGTGAACATATAAGCAGTGACAACTGTGCTGCAGTGCCGTGTGAACCTATAAGCAGTGACACCTGTGCTGCAGTGCCGTGTGAACCTATAAGCAGTGACACCTGTGCTGCAGTGCCGTGTGAACATATAAGCAGTGACACCTGTGCTGCAGTGCCGTGTGAACATATAAGCAGTGACACCTGTGCTGCAATGCCGTGTGAACCTATAAGCAGTGACACCTGTGCTGCAGTGCCGTGTGAACCTATAAGCAGTGACACCTGTGCTGCAGTGCCGTGTGAACCTATAAGCAGCGACACCTGTGCTGCAGTGCCGTGTGAACCTATAAGCAGCGACACCTGTGCTGTAGTGCCGTGTGAACCTATAAGCAGCGACACCTGTGCTGCAGTGCCGTGTGAACCTATAAGCAGTGACACCTGTGCTGCAGTGCCGTGTGAACCTATAAGCAGTGACACCTGTGC